>MU870513.1:0-16994 GCA_036418205.1 Ostertagia ostertagi | reverse complement strand
ACGACAGCGCGGGGATATACAGGGGGGGGGCAAAAAAAAGACATTTTGCCCATGTCGCACTTCGGCCTTTTTTCTTCGCAGAGATTGCCGTCGTTGACGGAAGTTCCTCAGCAAAATATTCCCTAAATGTCCCTCTATAAGTACACGCAGGCCCTCCTTCACTACCCTCACCGTCTTCAGAATATGACGTCATCTGTCACCGTCGTCGAGCTCAGGGAGGCCTACAGTAACTGCTTCAGCCTGAAGCTCTTACATAATTTCTTGGATCGATTCAACGTGGGATAGTTTCCTAGGGACATTAGCTCTAACTATGCAAACCCCCTCGGAACCGCCTTCGGAACCCGTCGTAACGGTACACGATCAGTCGAGAACCCCATTGAGCTCGACCAGAGCACCATGTTTCCGGGGCAAATTTTCTGATGCCGTCCACGTAGATGGCCACTATGAAGATTTCTTATGAAATGAAATGCGCTCTTCAATTCTAAGTTGGGAGCACACGCTTTGAGCTGAGCAAAGTGTGATTAAATCCATTTGAGTCTGGAGACAAAATGTCTTTTTTTTATTGCCCCCCCTGTATATCCCGCGCTTTGCAGGCCACGTCGGACCGTGCGGGGGATATGTATCCCGCACCCATTCCATCATTTTTTTTTGCAGATGCACGACTTCTTCCGAAGTTTTTTGTTTCTATTTTATAGATCGGATATTGATATAACTATAAACGTTGTGGTCCATGGAATAGTTGAATATGCTTCAATTTAACAAAGGTTTTTCAAAAGTCGTGAACTTCTTAATTCAGCTCAAACTCATAATAACTCTTAAGAAGAAGTAAAACTGTAAATGGCATTGAAATGTTTGGCCTAAACTTTGAGACGACAAATCTGCCAAGTTGTAAGAAGTTCCAGCTTTTATAGTGGAAAACGTATGCGAACACTCTTCAAGAACGTCTTAAATTTGATCCGATAGGCGATTACTTAATCGAAACTTCTGCTGGAGGAGGGGCACTTTGTTTGTGCTTTTATCATGTAAGCTAACTTACTTAGTAACCGCTCTCTGAAGTTGTTTATACGTTCGACTTTCCAAAAATGGGCCTTGTCGGGTTTATGTATACTGCGACAAATGCAAAATTGCGTCGGTTCCAAATGGCCAAAAGCACTAAAACTCGCATTGTCGTCAATGTGTTAAGATGTTACGCAACCATGTCTGAAGACCAAGGATTTTTTGCGGCGTCAAGAAACATGAAGAATTAAAACGCGCTGCAGATACAGAATCTTTTCACTGACTGCTTCTATGAAAAGCGCAAGTCATGCCATATATAGAATCGTAACTTCTCGACACTTATGTACACTTATTGTTATTTGCACTTACGTTTGTTTTTATTTGCTTGTTTACTCCGAAATAGAAGTTGAAAATTGAAGTAAACTTTAAGTTTAGGGAGGTTCAGAAAACCTTTGCTTAACTAAAGCATATTTAACCCCTCCATGGACCACGCCGTTTACAAGCATGATAATGTATTGGTCTATATAATAGTAACAAAAAATTTCGGAAGAATTCGGACATATACGGAAAAATGGGTACTAAGGCATTGAAGTGCATACGCGTCAGAGTGTCCCCCCCCGGGATGTCAGAAAGATGATGTATTCCGTTTAATTTGCTCTTCCTAAGAGACGCACAATTTCGTTCTCTACCTCAAACACTACTACACACAACATTATTTACCTTCCATTCTTTCTTTTTCTTTTAATTTTTGATTCAAAGCTTGCTCATATTGTTATTCCTGAACGGGTGTTTTATGTGTTGGGCAAGATATCATCCACCTCACCGTCGAGTTACGAGAGGAGATGAAGGCTCTGAGAAAAGAAAATGAGGAAATTAGAAAAGAGCTGACTGAGCTACGTGAAATTATGGAGAAGTTTACGCGCTTGCGAGTAATTCCTGCAACGGTGTGTGCTCACTCATGTCGGGCTTCTCTCCGGGCCATGGATGTCAGCGCGTGTTCCAGAGTTACAGTTTCATACCTTCTCACCTTCGAGATCCCCGTCTTCCGATATATGCGATATGTACGAATATACAAATGTCTGTGCGAAGAGAAGCCAAAGCAAGAAAAAAGCTTCCGCGTTCAAGTGAAATACTTAAAAACTGTTTTAGTGACGCAAAAATTATTTAAAAAGAGCCGTCGGGTACGGTAGGTGAGTGGCGGCGCAAGTGGTGCAAATGCATCCAGCAGGAGCGCCAAACGGGCTGGTTTGCGGTTGTATGCCATATGGCGCGGTCGCTGTTAATCTTCACAGGGTACTGCGGTTGGAATTATCTTCCCGCGCGCGCGGGTTTGAATCCGTGTGGTATGGAGCGATCACATTGGCACTGGAGCGCAAGGGCCATATTCGTCACGGACCACTCGTTTTAACGTACAATTCGTCCCCTTGTTGTACTGCTACCTTGCCTGCTGTTCAACAATCCTTCGAGCCTTGCTTCTCGTCGTCACGATTCATTCATGCCATCAGTGGTTCCATTGGGGGTGGCAGCTATGTAATTTTCGTGCGATTTTTATTCTTCGTGTTTTGAAGATCCATATGTAACATCCTTGCAGGTAACGATAAAACGAGCATGCGAACCGCTCGCACTGCGCCTGTCAGGATCCTATTATGCTTTACTGATGAGTTCGGCAATAACGTCATCATCATATTTGCGTTTATTTGTACTCAACGAATAAATTTAAAGTGATTTTATCCCCCAGCCTAGGGAAAGGATAGATACGGCCCCTTAAAAACATTGGGGTACCGTGAAACTTCATAATAAATCATTAATCGACAGCTCAAACAACTCGAATGAAGCACTCTACAGCAAAATGACCTTAGAGAAAACGAGAACACTAATACATTCAAGAACAGACTAAATTTAAATGTAGAAATCTTTTTCCATACTAATTCGTCCGACAATCTTCCACTATTGCGATCGTAGCAATAGTGCAAGACCGCGCGCGCGGGAAAATAATGTTCGAGCCGCAGTACCCTGTGAAGTTTAGCGAAAATCGCGCATATGACCTGACCGCCTCCCCCTTGGTTTGCTTATCTCGACTGCCCCTGTCCAGCTGAGGGTGAGAGAGCAACAGCTGCGGTGGTATCTACATGTGCTGAGAAGACCCGATAAAGAATGCGATGGACTTCGAAGTGCAAGGCAAGCGACCGCGAGGAGCCCCAAAGAAGAGGTGGAAGGATGTGATCAAGAAGGACCTAGGTGAAATCACGGCCACTGCAGGAGATGCCCTAGACAGAGCGAAGTGGCGACGACTGACAAAGACAGCGGACCCTGCGACTGCGCGGGACTAACGCTAAGGAGAAGAAGAGGCCATTGAATGTAGCTATAGTCGCTGACAGAGCCAATGCACCAAAAAGATTCTTTCGGCGGTACTCGGGCAAAATCCTCAACGCCATTTTTTGAATACTGGACGTATAAAGCTGCTTTAGCAACCATTTGATAGAGAAAATCTTCTAGTTTTGTCTGCCATATTAACTTTTCGAATTTGACGAAAATGAAGCAAGTTATTGCTTCGGAAAGTGTAAAAACTCGTGCTCATCTCGAATTTTCCTCGTTAGTCAATCTGAATTTGTTATTCCTTCTGTCTTTCACACGCTGTTTCGACCAAAGCAAAGTAAGCATGAGGCAAGACCCGATGTTTCAAATAAATATATGAAATTTATGTTAATTATAAATTCGATGAAGTTTGAACCTTTACTGTTAGAAACTCAATTTATTGATATATTATTGTATGGGAATCAAGCAAAAGCGTAGCCTGGTTTCAATTGCGCACGTACAGACAGCTGAGCAAGAAAGAAGCCTACATCAGCAATCTCATGGCGCAAACCAGATGATATATGAATATGGGGTATACATAACGTCGTCGGAGAGACCAAAAGGCAGCGCTCTTTACACGACACCAGCTGATCAGCTGAACTAATCATGAATCTCTTGAAATATAAAAAAATCAAGGCATTTGCAGCGTTTTAAATGCGGGTGGCACACAAATGCAACACTGGATTTACAAGCGAACGGTTTGTGAGATGAATAGGGGCGAACAGCAAGTGGAACGAGCATGAATAGTTCTAGAGACCATAAAGCTAACCAAAGCCATCCGCAACTCTAAATTACTGGCAAAGAAACGAAGTTCTTATTCTGTGATATTTGAATATAACTTGTGGTAATTCTCTTTGAAGGCCATTTCGCGTGCTTTCAAGGTGCAGATGTAAGAAGCCGAACTCTGGCTTGTGAGTTCTTATACAGCACTGTTGGAAAAGGAAAATCTTTACAAAGACTTGCGCAAGAAGTTCCCATTTTTGAGCAGGAAACTGTAAGTATTGAACATCATCATTAAAGAGTTCAAACTGCTCACATTTTGGCGAGTCTTGCCTTGAGGAACACGATCTGATATGAACAACGGCGAGTCGATTGCCATGCTGGACCATGAGCGGTCGGGGCAGCCGTGAATGGAGATACCCTGGGAGATCCACTCTACCAAAGTGTACTAGATCATCTGCCTTAGTTCTACTGTGAGAACAGAAATATGTATATCCCAGATTCACTTTTAGGAAAAAGTCGGAAATCCGTTCAAACACCTTGTATGTAGATATGTATTTCACTCAGATCGCAAATCGAGAGTTGTAATGGGTTAAAGTGGGTGGAGAAAAAGTGGGTAACAGAAATTCGATATCCGTTCAAGGTGGTATAGGGAGCAAAAAAGCCCGCAAGTGGGAGGACCAATTTCCAGAATAGCGCAAGCCGTAATTTCCAAATATTTGGCATTGGAACCTCCCTCGTTATCGATACACGCTCATTGAAATTCCGCTCATTCGTGGCTCCAACAAACACGTAAATGTTGGCAGTTTTCGGACAAATGACCCATTCTGCAGCTGAATCTGAGAAGAAAGGACACGGCATTTGGCACTGAATCGATATCCTAGGGTTGTGAGAGTGTAAATTTAAAGGAATCTTCCACGGAAAAACATCGCCTCCATTCCTACAAAAAAAAATACCTTAGGCCCCTTGCTTCATGAAGATAGCAAAAAGAACGGAACATAGGCGATGGTTTTGATAATAATTATGATAACCAGTTCGACTATGAAAATTTTGAATTCCCGCTGTAAAACTTCCACAACTGTTAGCGGCGTGGAGTCAACACGTGCAAACGTGTCAAAAGCGTGAACGTGAACAGGATTCATGTTGGGCCCTTCCCATAAACTGACACGTGGATCCGCACCTGCCACGCACTTCGTCACAGAAGCACTTCCGGTCCCGCCTACTGGTCCAATCCGGTCCCACAGATGGGTCTTTCCAAGGGCTGTTTCTCTTGGGGGTTTCATCATTTTCGCTCTGAACTTTGCATATGGTCTTCAATGACCATGCCCAACACCTGTACACAAGGAAAGGATAAGCAGTCTTTCCGTGGAAGATTCCTTTAATCATAATTGGCCATGGAGCCACACGGACTTTAACTTTTCAGGGTCAAGCCTACCTTTATAATTCGGATAAGGAAATGAGCTTTTCGGGTGCACGCATACTTTATATATGCCAGATTTAGCGTTCATAATCGGCCTCGTGTTAAATCGACCAGGTTACGGTGTTCCAAAGCCGTTTCCATTGTACCAACATTTTCAAGTTTTTTTTACAAATGACTGAACTTTTTTTAAACTTCTCTGTCACCTTTGTAAAATAATTTTGCTTCAGATTCTGAGAAAAAAAAATATAAAAAAAGAGTGGAGAAAACTAGTCGTCACAACGGGATCGAGCACGGGACGGCAAGAGTTTGAAGGAACACCTTACCGTTATGCTACACGTGCCGTTTTTGACACCGCAACACCTTGTTAGCAAGTCCTGACGCTCATATTTTTACCATTCAATCGAACAAGATCTTAGAGTCTGTTGGCGTAAGAGGGATGCATGTTGCTGTAAGGTTGCCAACAAAAGGAGCTATGGTGAAACCTGCGAACCTCAAAAAAGGAATAAATAGCGAAGAGTCAAAGCTCCCCGCTACCCCCGCTACCACAAAGAAATGGAGCTAGGGTTTTTAACTTAGTTTTGTTAGCAGCTTGAAAGCTTTGGTAGATATTATAGTTCTTCATGTGCTTTGTTATTACTAGGTATTGGTTTATTGTAAGAAGCAAGTACCCCTCTTACCACCAAATCCATACCTTGTAATAAGTTTTTCAGCTCTAACGTAAAGCACGAACTTTCTATTTTTAGTTAGAAGATGAATTTGCAGGGTACTTTTTCTGCCCTCTCAGTTATGATAGATGTTTAACTATAGTGTTCATTGCCCAGTTACATGACACCAAGCGTCAAAACAACATGTGACATAGCTCGCGTTGAAAATTTCCGTACAATCGTCAGCTGTAGGTCGCATGGAGGTGTTGTTAGCATTCCAAGATGTGATCAATAACATTTCACAATGAAAAAGAGAAGAGAATCACATTTTTTCAGAGAATCAAAGCCGTCGTTATAGGATGTAGCTGACCACTGAAACCATTGATGTCCCGTTCTTAAAGCGCGAAGGTGCACGAAGAATGCAGTAAAGCCTCAACAAGACCGCTTTGCTTCTTTTCCCTCGGCGTGCGGTTGCCTGCGCTCTCTCATCCGTTGTGCTCGCCGCCTATTCTCTCTCTTCGCCGCGCAGCACCTCATTTCGTTAGCACGGCCAAATAGCAGAAATGTGGAACCTGAGTCAGATTTACTGAATCATCTGAGTTTTTGAGTTTTACTGAATCATCTGAGGAGCCTGAGTCAGTTTTACTGAATCATCCTAAGTTTAGATAACTTGTGAGTAATGTTTCGGATTGAGATGCGTAGGTTGTAAAAGTGCATGCAGGTGCAGACTAGTATCCCTAGGTGTCTCCTTAGGTACTTGAGATTCTCTCACATGGTCGTAAACCTAAGCCACGCCCCCATCTACTGTCGATCCGTCTTCTGATCGAGCTGATCAGTCAGTCTGGAGTTTTGCCGAGCTCACGGGATGTGAGCAGATCGGTCTCTCTCGGAAACGAGAGGGGAGTTTCCCGAGGTCGTTGCGGACGACTAGGTGATTAACTCTACGTGCTAGAGGGCTCCCCCTGACTCCGAAGCGTCGCCGATGCGAGCTTCGTTCTCTTCACTTGGTGAAGTTGGGTCTCCCCTGTGTGGAAGCAGTTGTGCAGTAGTTCGTACAAGACGACTACAGATGCACGTTGGCCTAAGCGTGGCTCACGCGATGGTCGCCCTTCCCTTCAGAAGGAAGTGTACGTTTGAACATCCTCAGCGAGAAGATGGTTCAATCGTGCAAGATGGCAGGTGAATTGCGGACAGTCCCTTTTCCCTAGCTTGGTTGAAGCCTCAGAGTCCACAGTCATAGTTTAACACCTTTGGTCTATTGGCACATCGCCAATCATCATATAGTTGCAAATAAATGACTAATCAAGAGTCGTTACTTTTATGCAACTATCAATCGTCACAGCTACATACTACTTAACACTCACGGCAGTCACGAAACTATGGAACTTCGGCTCCAGCGTGGGGGCCAAGCCGTGAGAGCTAAGTAATTGACCTTTTATCTGCTAAATGCCTAGATCGATGGCGAAATGTCGCCAAGAGTGCGGATTCGCCACTGGCAAATGAGCGAGTGGTCACATCTCACGGACGTTGAGAAAGAACTCGGAAAAGAGTGTGCTTTTCGTGCTTTCTATGGTCTACTTTGGACGCAATCCACTAGAGAAAGAGTGGCCATCGTTCGATTCCCATGATATCTGAAACACTTCCTGCGACATCAGTAGTCTTAAGCCAACACACCTTCTCCTTTCGATGTTTTGGTTAGAGTTATAATGCGATACAGAAAAAAAAATCATCAACACCTTTACTGACTAGAAATCCGTGTTAGCTTTCAGCATTCATTAACAACACATCACTGCGAGCTGCCGATAACATGGAATTCTGGAGATCGCAAACTAGAACTGGAAGTCATCATCATCGCACATGCAGAGTACCCATTTCGCGATCTTTGCCTCCTTCTTGTGCACATCCCTTCATACCTGTTGATTGTTGATCAAAGCTGTATTGCAGTGATTGAGACTTTTTTGATGTGTGAATACGGTCCTGAACAGGTACGAAATAAATGCAGTTACACAGATAATGAAATGATGTGTTTTGCTTCATGAAGTCGATCTGCCTACAAAAACAACAACTCACTTCCTGTAGACTGCGTTGAATCGGTACGTCGATTTGTCCTGGGCACACCTCGATCATCACTGCTGAGGGACGTTCTGAAAATTCAAATAGAAGCATGAGAGAGAAATGGCAACGAAGTGGTAGACCTATCAAGATATCACTCTCGATTCTTAAAGTACTGGGGGTTTCCCATTGGACAGATCTATCAAGATAACACTCTCGATTCTTGAAGTACTGGGGTTCCCCAATTATGTTAAGGCAGCGACTACGATAGATTCTTGAGGGGTTCAGAGGGAACGTGGGGGTAATCATACGCTATTGGCAGAGAAAGCAGAGAAATCCGTCAAGATCACGCAAAATAGTACCTCTACCCTTGTTTACCCGTTCCCTTGTTTACCAGTTCCTTTTAGACCATGGATGAACGGCGATCAAAATGGGGTCATTTAAACTTGGTAACCCCGACAGCTTAAACAATGCTTTTGGACCGTCGTCTCGCATCACCTCCTTGAAAAAGCCTCGTATTCCATCAGGATATTTGCCGTAGGAGCGGTTTGCACATCCGCAAGAATACATACTGACCAGCTTGCAATTCCAGCAAGTCCACCAGTTAGCAACGTGGAGCCAGAAAACTCTTCTCGAGGAACTCATATACCGACAAATACGCAGCGCTCGCCAGTATATCTAACAGCAGTGGTGCAACCGTTCCATTGTGGAGGCTGGTAAGTCCACCCTGTTTACACAGCTTCTTTACGACATCCAAGCGTCATAGTGCACACCCAACGGTGCACGACCATGAACCATTGCACCTGCAACAGACATTTGTTCGGTTCTCCTGGTACCATGACGATGGTAGTGAACAACCCAGCCAATGTGCCGCCATTCATATTCTGGATGAACGTCATCTCCTGATCTGGATGAGTCGTCTGAAGATGTCTACCACAGCGCAATCGGCAAAGAACACCGCAAATAAGGGACTCACTCCGGCAAGAGGGACGGCCATTCGCCTCACAACGCAAGAAACCTTCTTTGGCGATTGTTTTCTCACACAATCCAACGCCCCTCTGGACATGGGTGGCTCCCCTGGCTTCGGTCTAGGCATTGTCTGCAGCCGGACCTTCGCGGTCGAACGGGTGGACCACAATCACGGTACAGGAGCCGCTGACGCCACCGGCTACGAAATTCAGAATAAAATCGGACATTCCTCGAGCGGTCTCAAACTTGGGTAACTAAGCTTTGGTGGGCGGAAGTGGTGTAGTGGCAAGTGGCACGCTTACCACGCGAGCGGTCCGGGATCAAATCCTGGGTCGTGAGTCGCCCGGGCCAACCAAGCCTTCCATCCCTCCGGGGTCGGTTAATTGGTACCAGACTTGTCTGGGAGGATAAAAACACTGACTTGTACATCGGCTGGCCCCCGCAAGTCATTGTATAGGCCACATCGCATTCAAACGCCACTACGAATGTACAAATGGAAGTAGAATGCGTGCCGCATCCCAAAAAGGGATTGATCAACGGCAAATGCTTTATCCTTCATTGTTTAAACCTGATAGTCGACATCATGCCGCAAACTTCATGTTTGTTTTGTCATTTAAAAGGGAAATTATCTCCCAAAATGAAAACCCAACAGCAAACAGCTCTTAAATCACCAAATAAAGTGCTGCGTGCGTTCGTGCATGAAAACGCTAAACCTCGCGTCCTCGCAGCAACTCCTGCTTCGAGTGGGCGTATCCATCCTGGGTGCCATTGCTCTTATGGCAATGGTTTTTTTTTATTGATGTCCGCTACTGTTTTTAATGAACTCTCAAAATTCTCCGTTACGACGGCTGACCGGTTGGACGTTTAATCCGTATGCGGTAAGACTACCCGGGCCATTTCTCTATAAAATTGTGGACTGAGGCCTAAGGTAAAGGGGCACGCGTTTTGTTCATAAATCCACTACGCTCAAGCCTTCAATGCCCCTGCTGACCCTTATATATATATTCCCTTCGAATGATTCCTTTGAGAAAGTGTGTCAACGCGCTGACTTCCCTAAGAAAGAAACGAACTGTTCCAACCGGACAACCTTATAATGGCAGAGAGAACGACGCAAATACTCGATCGGTGTTAAACCTTAAAGGCAAAAGTCGGGCTCAATAAGGGGGTATTATGGCGATTGAAACTGAGTATAGAGATGCGAAGTGGAACGACAGTGGAGAAAAAACTGAGAAAAACCGTCGACAAGGCCGTTAACAAAACCCTCTTTCCCACTAGCAGTGAAGGAGGCTGGCTTGGGAAGAGGCACGTACAAACAAGTTTTCTGGAGATGTCAGTCGTTCTATCGGTTGATACGGCAATCAACCTAGTTGTTTCACACGTTATGCCAGCCACGCACCACTTCCGGAGGTATAGCTGCGGCTCCGGATTGCGAGGCTGCCGATTGAAAACCCGACGGCCCGGGCTTAACGACGTTTTTTTAGGTGAAAAGTTGCTGCAATGTGTGCAGCTACCCACATACAACCTCCAGGCACAGGAATTATTTCTCTAGCGTGCCTGAGCCCGACCTTTGCCTTTAAGGAAATGGGGGCGAGTTTGATTGAATACACCGACATTCGCATCGTCATTTCCGTGCAACTCGGAATTACTAGCAGACACAACACTAGCGTTATAGTGAAGATTGAGTGGACGAAATTTTGCCATGTTCCAAAAGTGGGTTTGCGTGAGAGGCAAGCACATAAGAGGAATATCCAAAAGCTGCTTACCGCCTTGCCGAATCCTGGCTAAGTAGTGGAGGTATGGCTAAAACAGGGGACGCATTTGGATCGTCTGCCTCGTAACTTTTGAATTTCTGCAATGGCGGCCTTGGATTTCGTTTCCTAAAAATAAAATTGTGTTGAAACCATGACGATCTCTTCGTTTCAAATTACGAAAAGTGACACATCGTTCAATAAGTACCCATCAGATAATCCATCTTTACTCTCGGTTGTTAATGGAATGGAAGGGCTTTCATGGTGTTTGTTGGTTCAGATAGCAAAAAGGATCAAAGGACTACACAGAACCATTATTGAGCCTTATCATTCTGAACGGGCACATCACACTGGAGTGGATGATGTTTGGTTATCACCTGTTTGGAAGAACAAGTGCTGATTCGACCAGTGTGGTTCTAACCGTGCTCTCTGGTCAGTGGAATCCCTATTCAAAGGCAGATGATACGATAGTTTGGTCACCGTCGGATGAAGGAAGAGTTGGGAAGTGGCGCAGTGGTGAAGAAAAAACTAGGCGAAACGGCCAAAAGCTCAGCAAAGCGGATCCCTCATCCTGCCTGTTGATCCCCACTTTGAACGAGCCAGCGACCAAGGCCAAGTTCGACTGGAGGTGTAACCGCGATGGAAGGTATCGAGACAGCGAAGACCATTCTACGCTTGGTGAGACATTATGGAGGCAAGTGAGAAAATGTGAGTGCTTATAAGCACAACCCAGGCAGAAGTCATATGAACCCAGGTCTGTAGGATAGACCCACAGAGGACAATCACAGATGTCCCGTGCATAGGAATCTCACTGCAGCGCTCTCGTGCCTCATATTCTAATCTCCGTGCTCACTCTCTCATTGTCTTAGCACAGCGAATTGCTGAGGTGAGCGAGCCACCTAACAAGTAAGCGTTTTCGACAGACTTTGTTGATTGGAGCGACAGATTTGCTGCGGTCCACATTGACCCTTTTGGCCCTGGCCCATCAACTTCAACTTCTTATTTTTAGGCCCTCCTCATAGCTCACGACTCGTGCGATCTTAAGGGATCGTCCTACTCGAGATCAATAGTATTTAATTGAAATTTCAGCTACGCAAACGCTGGCTGGTCAGCAGAGCTGTCGTTATTCTTCGCCGATTACTGCTTCATTGAAGAATCGCACCATTCCCTGATCATGGATGACATCAAACCTTCTGGAATGCTATAATTCTTTCGCTGTATCTTCTTTTGTCCAATGCGGAAACCGCTCACAGGTGAGATTTGCGAGATTTAGGCCCTACCTCTAAAAAATCTGTTTTCTCATGCAACATGCAAATTTTTCATATGTAGGGTGGCACGCGGTCACGGTTAGGCAGATGTCAACTTGGAGGGGAAGGGACATTGTAGCGCTGAGCACTCAAGCATTTAATGACCACGGCGAACCTTCTGCAAAGGCAAAGGGAGGACTCGGTTTAGCGTCCCTTTGAAATTCAATGGAATGACGCTCAACTCGTCCACTACAGTTGCGACGTCGCGGCCGCGACCACAAGCGCGGGTCTCCGGACGATTCTGTTGCTACGCGGCCGAGATAATGTTCTCCCAGATCGATTTTTTTCTGCTCTGTAAGCTTTCTCCTAACCAAGTTACGAATTGTCTTTTGTTAACCAACCACTTAGAGAACGTTCGGCTCCGCGGTAAACACCCAAATTCTACTCATCGACTCAGTGAACACCTTTCCGCATTACCTCCTGTTCTTCGGGGTTCGGGTCTCTATGCGAACTCGAAATTTTTGCCGCAGGCCCCGCCCAATTCGGCGCCTGCCCCGCCCACTGTGGGCTGAGCTAAATTTTTGCCGCAGGCCCCGCCCAATTCGGGCGCCTGCGCCGCCCACTGTGGACTGAGCTCCGCCACGAGTGGGCGGGGCTGGCATGTGTTTTTTGATTTGACCCGTGCCCCCTCCTCTGACCGTGACCAGACTCGGTGAGTGGTGTTCATGTGTACCAATATTGGTGACAGACAGCAGAGACACACAGACAGACTTGGCTTATTATAAGATGTATTTAGTAAATTGTGTGTCAGCCCTTCCAATTATTTTCGTTGAGATCGCTTCCAGCGACAACTGATGGTATGTGTTGTCGATCGCAATGAAGTAGCAGTTGAATCATAAAGTCCTACCGAACTTTGCAGAGAACAACTGGGCAATGCAAAACATTTTGCAGGCTTGTTCACGTCAAATTTCCATCGTTTCCGGCACGAAAACACTGATTGACCAAGAATTCGTGTGTCAGCCGTTCGCTTCGAAACTGACAACTTCCTTCGGTTCGAAATGTGACGAGTTTGATGGGGGTGGCACCGGTTTGCACGCAGTGATAGACTTTTTTGCTTTTATTGTTATCATCAGTCCATTTATATAACATCAACAGATGAAAACAGAACCTTGCCCGAGATTCAAATGTGGTATTTAGCTTTTTTCACCATTTCCTCTTCGACCAGCTTCAAGTCGTCATGTATTGTCATGTATGTATTGCATCGGAGGTACGGAAAAAAGGGCTCTATTTTGTGACCTCCTGGAGACCTTGAAAAGAGGTGAATAGACGGTGAAGAAGCAGGCGGCAAATCTTTGCGGCAGGCGGGGCGCATGCAAACTGAGCGGAGTTAGAGTCAAAAATTCAATCCAAGTTCTTAGAAGGTTTCAAGCCGTGCCTGAGGCCGGGAGTAGGTGAGGATAACGAAGGAGGAAGGGCCAAAGGCGCATGGAGGCTGGGACGTGCGCCAAGCCACTGGCAGGTCATGCAGCTTACACTTCGTGATGCTTCACTTTTGGGAGCAAGAACGATACTTGCTTGTTCTCAACATTTTTCTCGAAGATTGATTACAGTGCTCTATAGCATAGTGACGCCACCATCTCCACACGATTCAAAATAAAGCGACCAAACGCGTACCCAAGAGGAACTTTTGAAAGTGAACTCAAACACTTAAGCCCTACAGTTCCCTCATCTTTTCTTATCAACTACTGCCACCACCCTTGACTGGCATTCTTCGATTATTCGCAATTGTTTCAGGCAATGCTTTCGGAGAGGTCTAATGCAAATGGTTATGTGATGGACACCGCGAAAATTGGGGACTGTGTTGACAGTAGGATCAGGATTTCTCGTCGGAAAATTCTACACTGAACAATTGAATACGTAACAGTCAGCGCGAATTGAGCATTCAGGATTCGTCTGCTTTAGCTGACCTTTTTCCTTTGATGTGATTGTCTCCAACCGGCAACACTCACCTTGTTGCTAAGTTCAGCGTTTGGTTCAGAATATCGCGTCCGACGGCTTGTTCTCTCTGAGGTGAGTCGATTTGGACTCGGTGACGAACTCTCACGTCGATCGCCTCGTGATGAGCGTCGTTCCGATCGCACAGCTTTGGACGTTGACGGCATGTCGCTCAAGGCTATCGGCGCCTGTGCTGAAGTTTGACTCGTTGAAGGCTGGGGGGATGCCCCCAAGGAGGCACGCTCCTAAAATTTCAGTCATGACGAGACTATAAAATCAATCAGATCTTGCAAGGTACACCTTTCGCGAGGTGTCCGATCGGCGTCTTTGCTGTGAAGCTCTAGATGGGCTTTGCCCTCTTGACCCTCTTGACTCATCGACTGACTCTGATTGAATTGGCTTCCCCGTAGCCCATTCCAGAGGTCTGTAATTCAATCTGATTTCTAATTTGCTATGGTACATCTCCATCATCTATCTATGCACCTTTGATGCTTACCGTGGAGTTGTCGTCGTTTCGTCTACTTGAGCCACGCTTGGATTTTGGGTACTCCACTGAACGTGAGCGGCTCTCTTCGGCTGTTTCTGTGACGTGGCTGTGCTCTCATCACTCTCGCCGGGTTTCTAAAATATAGCTCATGGACAAATTGTGGGAAGTTTGCAAACGATTTCATTTAGATTTTTTAGATTTGGATTAATTACGTGTGCGAAAGGCACATGTAGAAAAAAAACAATAAACTTCCCGAAAAAGAAGAAAGAATCCAACCATACATATTGATATTCTTTTTAATCCTTCCGTGAAAACTATCGACTATAGCTCTTATTATTATGTCTATAGCTTCTAGGAAAGACGACACGTGAGGTGAACATTTCCGGCAGGCGTTTATGCCGCTAGCGAAAGGCGCTTTAATTCAATTCAATCTTTTCAGAATCCCCAACCACTGAAGAGGTGAACTAGTGCTGGCTTGCTTACTTAACTGTTCGCCTGGACGTTTCTATTGACGATCGCATTGCTAAAATATCTGCGACAGATTCACGTCAATATAAGACAAAGCCAGGTATAGGCGAAAGACATTGTAGAAACAATTCAAAATTTCTATAAAGGACTATCGGGGTCCATACCCCTGACCGCTCAATTCCAAACTTTCCTTCAAAGTAAAACCGGTGTTCGCGAAGTGTCGTAGGCAGCTGTTGAAGATTGCTTTGGACTTTTAGCCAGGACGTTTCAGAAGGGTTCCCAAATGTGGTTCCCTTTTACAGCTCTGACATTTCTCCACTGAAGTATCCCCACCACAGCACCCCCTCAGCTGCAACAGCAACAAAGGAAAGTCAAGGAAGAGAAGCACCCCAAAAACCTCTACAGATGTTCAACCCCCAGCTTCACTCATTCTGGAAAGAGTTGATAATCCATTCGTTTCCTACGAGACGGCCATCATAACATCATCAGCGTGATCATGCGATCGGCGGTATGACTTCCGCGGCCCCTCAACTATCCTTTCATAGAAATAAAAGTGAACAACTTAAAGGACGAATTCACGATGGAAAAGCAACCCATTTCAAATTAACCTAGGGATGGTGAGTGGTACACGAAAGAAGGAAGAACCATGAGAAACGGCCCAGAACCCGAGAAATGGTACCCCTTCCTTGCCCGTTGATTCGAGCATTGATGCGACTCTCATCGCTGTGCCCTCTTCAACACTACGCTCTCTCAGCTATCTAATCACTCGCCACGTATTGAACTACGGCGAGTGATCAGATGATCGGTGGGCGGAGATCGCCGGACCCGCCAGCTTTGAGGCATGATAGGTCGCCGAGGTCAAATTTTTCCATGCGAATTGCGCGTCAGTTCGCACCCTCAGGAGGTCCGTGGGTCCCTCAACTAGGTCAGTTTCCCTTTCTTCGACCTTCATTCTAATCGTGAATTCCTCCTTTAAACGAAGGAAAGTGTCGAAATTTGGCCAAAAATTATTAAACAACCCAAAAAGCAGGAAACCATCACTATATGCACTCCCATGTCAGTCACACTAGGCACGAGTCGGAATCGAATTGGTGGGTTGCGCAGTTTGAAAATTAGATAAGAAATGCGATGGAGAACGTGAGGGGGAGGGTAAAAAAGCAGAAAGCACCATGGGAAACACTTAAATTCCCCTTGTTTGGACGGCGTCAGTATGACGGAGAGACACAGCGCTGCGAGGAGAGGGAAAACGCGAGAGTACGTCGTACGCGAGAGGGCGCAAACGCCACGTATGCCGTGGATTGATAAGGATGGCAGCACGGCAGCACACAAGGCAATGCCTTAACGCCGTTGCATCACACTTATGCTTCGCGATATGACACGCCTCCTGCGTTTGGGGATGGGGATCCTTCTTCCTCACTCTAGGAGAGACTGGCTCTTTGGGACCTAATCCTAAGTGTGGCTTTCATAAAATACAAAAGGTAAGACGTGCTGCTGGCTTTCACTGATTTCGATGTCTGATTTCACGTTCCCTCAGCTCGTTTATTTTATGCTACATGATCACTGAATGACCGGACCTTCTTATGAAATGCTGCACATAATATTACCAGAAACATAATATTACATAATGGTTTACCTTAGATATTACAATACAAGAAATACTAAGAGAGAACGCTCGTAGTGGACGATTTCTAAACTGAAGCTTCTGAAATTACCTTCTGAACAGTGGCATCCAGACTCGGAGCACGATACACGCCTTTCTCCTTGGCAAGGCGGACTCGCTCACTGCAACGGTCGAACGCGCTCCCTCGCCGCCGCCGTTCATCCTCGATTCCCTTTAATAGCTACTATAATACTACTCGCTTCCAAATTTCTAGTTACCAAATTCTGCGGGTG
>MU870512.1:1610-28144 GCA_036418205.1 Ostertagia ostertagi | reverse complement strand
TTAATAGTGCTCTCTGAAGCTCTCACAAATGCATGCTATCACAGGATCTCTGCTTCGTTTATTTCCGCTGAAAGGTTTAGTCGTACTACTAACCAAAGCGTATGTTTTCCCACCTACACCCTCAAAGGCTGATGTCATAGTTTGCGAATCGAGCGATTCGCTAGCGAATCGCTGGATCCGAGCGTTGCGCCAGCGAATCGAACGATGTACCAGCGAGTCGAACTATGTACCAGCGACTCAATAGTGGCGGGACCCAACGTTCAAAGGAAGCCCGCCACTTTCAAACAGTGTCCACTGTCAAGTCCCGCCACTTTCAAAAAGGGTCCACTGTCACGTGACACTGTTTGAAAGTGGCGGGCTTCCGAGTCGCTGGTACATCGTTCGACTCGCTGGTGCAACGTTCGATTCGCTGGCGCAACGCTCGGATCCAGCGATTCGCTAGCGAATCGCTCGATTCGCAAACTATGACATCGGCCTTTGAGGGTGTAGGTGGGAAAACATACGCTTTGGTTAGTAGTACGACTAAACCTTTCAACGGAAATAAACGAAGCAGAGATCCTGTGATAGCATGCATTTGTGAGAGCTTCAGACAGCACTATTAAACAATGAATTGTGTAGCTCACAGCTGACAGAAATCAGGAGATTGCCTCAATTTGGCCAATGTCAGACTTTGCGAATCGCGCGATTCGCAAAATCTGACATCGCCCTTTGATGCTGCTGTCTGCACTCTCTCGCATAAAAAGCGGCTCATGACTACTGCGATCTCACACATTCAAACTTTTGCTGCGCTGTAATTGGCTCACCCACCTTCAGAGACCCTCCCCCTCTAAGGTTAAGTCTTATGGTCAGGGTTCTAACTTCCTCCCTCAGATTTGGAGCCGAGCCAACCGCTATTCTCTCATCGTATTTGTTCGGGACCGCTTACAGTAATCCGAATTTTTGCTGGCAAGAAAGCTTCGGAATGGGTGCTCCAAGATCAGTCATATACAAAACGTGAACTGAGTGAGTATTATTTTCAGACGCCCACGATGAACAATGTGTTTGTTACTCTTTTAAATTCTGGGCTTTCCCGATCAAGATATTCATCACACTACACCAGACTCGTGCCACTGGAGCCCATATGTACCACCACAGTTTGGACCGAATATTGCACGAATAGAAACGAAATATTTTTTGCTCTACAAATATTTCGCCAGACTTGTAGAATCCGTCTTCAAATGTCCCAAAAATGTTCGCCAAAGTTTGATGGTGCGTACTCCATTGGTAGTAAAAGAGTCAAAAAGATTCCTTCACCATTTTTAGCTGAGGCTGGATGTCCGAGTCCGCAATCCTTCGCAGGTTTCGCGTTCGCGCGAATCGCAAAAATTGCAAGTGCCCATTTGAACATTTGAAACACTGAATATGAAACAAGTAGAATCATGAACAGTCGTCATTCAGCCACCATCAAGCAGAAATGGCGGCGGGATTGGAGAGCACCTTGCAGTATTGATGGGGCACTTGTGAACACGCGAATCGCGCGAAACTTGCGACGGATCGCGGACTCTGACACCAGCCTGGAAGTGTGTAGGTTACGGCCTATTGCCTCTAGGCGATAGCTGCGTAATGGTGGAAATTAGGCTTACCACTATGTTTCGCTGTAACGAAACAATTAGTGCAGTAGGCAAGGGAAGAGGATAATGGTTTGAGCCATACTTCCCACTTGCATCTCCTTCGAACATCAAACGGGCATTCTATAGATTGATCTTGTTTCGGTAACAGGGTCATGCTTCATTGTCATCATCTTTCTTTCCCACCGTCTGCCAGCCTTTTCTTCAATACGGCCGATCACTCCTCAAGTCACAGCTATGCACGAGTGTTGATAAATGGTGGTACTATTACTCCTATTTTTTTTACAATGCGCGATCAACACTGGATAGCTTCTAAAAAGAATTCCGCTTCTTTGTCTCGCGTCTTACACTTGTCTTTGTTGACTCACTCTTTCGAATGGGTACGACAGGCTAGGAGAAGACTCCCACTGTGAATATTTTGGTTATTATTTGTACTTCACTATCTGTCCATTCATATCAGCGTATTGTAACCAGTGTCTATGCGTATCTCCTACATTCTGTGAAGTTTTTACTTGAAGTTACTCAGCCGTCTGGAGGCTGTTTCGTTTGGTGGTAAGAACCCCTGATGGTATTAAATGTGGTAAATCGTAAAATGGTAACACTATATTTCTTAGGCGATCGACGCGTCCTGATGTCGTTTCGGTTACGTCGGTCGGAGCGAAATCTGGCGAGTGTTCGGACAAAGCTGTGATTCGTGCCACGGCTAAAGCCCGTATCTGGAGACATAGCAGCGCCGTCAGTTTGCCCTGAGGATAATGAATGAGTATCTCTCAGTTTCTGGGCCTCCCCGCGGTGCTAAAGCGTCGATAAAAGAATATCCACGGTACAACATCAGAGAACCGATGTATGACTCATGGCGATGCAGCTTGCTCTCACAACCGTTCATTTTTCATGGACAAAACGGGGAGAGGTGGTGGTAAGTGTCCAGGCGCTACTCAGGCCGACGTCCCTTTGCGAATCGAGCGAATCGCTAGCGAATCGCTCGAGTCGAGCGAATCGCTAGCGAATCGCTCGAATCGCTAGCGAATCGAGCGAATCGCTAGCGAATCGCTCGAGTCGAGCGAATCGCTAGCGAATCGAACGATGCACCAGCGATTCGAACTAGGTGCCAGCGAATCGAACTAGGTACCAGCGAATCTTGCATAAAGCTTGAAACTAGGGTGTTAGGCACAGCAAAATTTCGGCAATGCTATGCAGTTTTGAGGGGGTTATTGGATCAGCAGATTCGATATTGCTGCGGCAATGCTATCTCACGAAGAGCAGCAGTATCGCCTTAAAACTTATCCAATACGAGTCATAGCGGTTATCATTACGAATATAACTTCATTTTTGGAGTCGTTACCATCACAATTCGATGGAAAAAGCTGTTTCGCAAATCCGCAGCGGCGTCACGTCACGTGGTGGCTTTTTACTACTTGCTCCTTCTCCCGCTAGGGTCGTAATAATGTAGTATTGTAAAGGACTACACATGAACTGGTCTAATGGTCTGTCTAAATTTTGATAAAAAGCGCTTTTTCAACCATGACTAATAATAAGATCGTGTATAGGGGTTATAGCCGCCTTCGGGGTTCTACAGAAGTTGGTCGGGTCTGTAGATAGTTGCATGTGTGCTCAAGAACTGGATGATGAAGGAAAATGAATAGTACTTTGGGCTCGTTCTTGGCTGCCTGCCCAATCTGTTAGGGAAGACTTCGTGTAGGGTATCAACAAGAGCTGAAATAGATGAATCATTAGAGCTTAGCCTTAGTAATGCAAACTATTTAGATGTTAGCGAGTGATTTGTAAAAATTCGTATTGTTTGAGGTTGTCCGCTTTACAGCAGTGTTCTTAGCTTGTACTTTTGTATTAGTATTAGTATTGATGAAATAACATGATGCGTGAGGCCTTGTTGAGAACATAGAAAGAAAAAAAAAGGTCGGTAAGACGCTGTAAAGGACTAGGATATGTGCCAACACGTCAGCCTTTTCGTCTGATCCACCCAATCGCTAGCCCAGCAGGTGTCTTGGTTTGCATTGGTGCATATGCGATTCTTGATATGCATTTCTTGCTGGAAGGAACCAGCAATAAATGCCGGCAAAGCAAACTATTTCGGACAGCTCGTCTGGCCACACCTCTCCTTCGCCAGCGAATCGCTCATTTGCAAAGACATCGGCCTGAAGTGGAAGAGGGGGAGTCTTCGTTTGAGGGCTTCATCGGCGATTTTCTTTGTTTCTTTTCTCATTTGCAGTAAACTCGGCATCCGCATTTTCATTATCGACCGCTTTTACCTCGCCAAATCGATCTGGAGGTGTTGCTTTGAGCACCAATTTTCGACAGTCTAATATTCGAATTTTTTTTTGTGTGAGATATTATGAAAAACAAGTAGTATCTGCGGCCAATAGCATGAACTGTAACTTAAGTGCTTTCGATTGCGCTCATGTTCAAGCTACAGTGTGCTTCGGACTCGGTCGACCTATAAAATGTGTTGAAAGCGTTTGGCCAAAACGTAGAGTTAGTGTGGTGTTGCTTCGTATATAGCGATTTACCCGTGATGTAGTCTTGATAGCGGAACTTGGTTCTTAAAAAAGTCAAATATGAGATGTGGCATGGTGTATGTTTGTCATAACACAGTCAAACAAAGCTTTTGTGGGAGGCAGTTGATGGAATGTCATTTGTTGGTGAAGCATCGCTCCAGTTCCTAACGTGCTTGCATTATGCTGTCAAAGCATTCAACTCCGTGAAGTGACCTCGCCCAATCCCTCTCCCCTCGCTGGTGCGACTAGTTGGGAGCGTACGTAGCAACATTCAATGGTAATAAGCATAAGACTCATGTGAAGCTTTCAAGAATTTGACGTACCCCATAAATGATTATAGTTGCGATCAGTCCCCACAATAGCTGTAAAAGTTTGAACTGTGTGAAATGGACGGTTTCCATTCAGAGGGGATGTCAGAAGGAAAACTGAGAATGTTCATGGAAGGTCTCATTAATGCAAACACAGAGAGAACATTGTAAGTTTTAAGCGTTGAACGAGTTGGCACTCGAGCGAAAAAAAAAGACGGTAGGCTAATTTGGGCATTTTTCGCTAAGGAAAGGACGGTTTGCTCATGATACGCAGTGGAGTTTCTGAACTACATGATAGGAACCTGAACTTGGCCGTCAAGTTTCTATTTTTTGGCGCAGATACTTGAAGGCAAACATTTCCGAGATGCCCCTCATCATATGAAAAAGTCCTTATCAGTGAGCTTTCCTGTATCCTCTATCAATTAAGATCAATCAAAGACGCCGATGTACAAAGATTACTGCCGCGGCACTGTAGTCCATTTGAATTTGAATGAAGCCCAACGGTGTTAGATATTGACTGACATGATCGAATAATTTAATTACTCCTTGTATAAACCAGTCAACGAGTACCTATAGTGGACGAAATAGGGGAGTAAAACGCGAAATTCGGAGGTTGTGTGGCCTCACCAAAGGCTCTTTGTCCGGCGGCAACCACACACTCACTCAAAACCTAGCCTAACACCCTAGTTTCAAGCTTTATGCAAGATTCGCTGGTACCTAGTTCGATTCGCTGGTACCCAGTTCGAATCGCTGGTGCATCGTTCGATTCGCTAGCGATTCGCTCGACTCGAGCGATTCGCTAGCGATTCGCTCGATTCGCTAGCGATTCGAGCGATTCGCTAGCGATTCGCTCGACTCGAGCGATTCGCTAGCGATTCGCTCGATTCGCAAAGTATGACGTCGGCCTAAGTCGCCACGAGGTGGTCATTATCAACGGTAGACGACAGAGCGAGCTAGGGCAAGATTGAGTTTCTGACGAATTCAGATAACATTATGCAGTGTACGTCCAGGATTTAAAGGCGTAACATTCTAACAAACGTGGGAGATGTCACTTTTCCTTTCTCGAGCGAGTAAAAATTACAAGCATTAGGGCTCTAGTACAACGGTAGGAATAAACCAAAAGCAAGCCTTTTGACCACGAAGAGGAACTCTTCCGTACGTTTATACGTTTTAATATACGTTGAATTAAACATTAATCTGCTCGACCTATTGTGGACCATTATTTCATGTATCTCAGCATACATGTGTTTTTCTCTCATCAAGGATTGATTACCTGCCATGATGATGATATCAGATGTTTTCGTCCTAAAAGTGTGACTAAATCGTGTGAGCGTGAAGAATGTCGAAAACATCAAACAAAAGATCATCCTCAGTGTATGTGATGCGCCTGGTGCATCCAGTGCTCTTTTTGAGTTAAAAAGTGATCTCTGATAGAATCCACAGACGGAGTCCCAACTACCACTTAATATTGCTACCGACCATTACTTGTGGAGAAGTTCAAAAGTTATCGTTTACTCTGTCAAGATTATATCTTCAGCGTCTGGAACAATGCTCAGCTGTGGCGTTACTGTGGATCAGATCTCTCGAATTCGTGTCGAAACAACCACAAAGATTCTTTTCGTCGACGCAGCACCAGCACGAATGATCATTGAGGCGTTCAACTCCGAAGGTGAACATTTATGCCACGCTTCCGTCCATTAACCTTTTTCAATAATTTTCATTTGATTGGTGTTCAGGTGACAAATTCTCAACCCTCAGTGAGATTCCAATCGACTGGGAATTGTCGCATTCCGGTGATGGTCGTCCTCTTCGAATTGTACCGTTTGAGCAATCAACATATGAGGCTCCACCTGAAATTATTGCACTGGAGAATAATAAGAAGAAAGGTAGCAGTTCCACATGTAATGATGCCTCGGATACTATTTCGATTTTTCAATTCAAGGTTATATTATCCTCGTGGAAGGAGTTCTGACAGGCTCGGCAACGTTGACTGCGCGATTCGCTGAACCGCATTTTGCCGTAACAAATTTTTTTGTATTATATCTTTTTTCAAACATTTTATACATCCTTTCCTTTTCAGAATATTGAATCACATAGTCTGGAACTTATTGTTGTCGCTAATTTGTTGCTACTACCTGCTCATGATCTGTACTTGCCTGTGCATGCAGTGGTGCCTTTTCAAGTGCAGATAGTAAAACAAAGTAGTACCGAAGGTTTGCATGTTTACGCTATGATAGCCTTGTTTTTTTTTTCATATTTTGCCATCGTTTTCATCTGTATCCAATAATTTTTCAGTATTACCAATGCCATCCTCTGCTTACTACCTCAAGGTGGATTCTGAAAGCATATGTTCCCTTGATAAAATGACGTCCTCCATTCGTGCACTAGCTCGTGGTCGCACGGATGTACATCTGTTCAGTCAAAGTAATGGTTCTGTTTTTTTTTCTATGTAGAAATTAATTTCAACTCACACAACATTAAGATGTGGACGTCAAAGCGAAGACCGGTGTTCGACCACCATCCACAGCTATCTACGTAGTTGATCCGGAAAGCATACAATGGATGATCTCTGGTGGTGGTAATTGGTTACTGCAGACTGGTACTCTATATAAGCTCTCTGTGTCGCTCCTTGATCCTCACGGAAATACAATGTACATTAGTGATGTAAGTGAATATTGCATCCAATTTTTTTGGAATTTTTTCTCTGTGGGGTATTATTCTTAGGTTTGCCTTTGAAGCGGAAGCCAAGAAAGCTTCGAAAGCAAACCTAAGAAGAATACCACACGTGATGCCAAGATTCATGGATCGTCGATCTTATGTGCTCTTCTTTGTGCATTATTTTTTGTTAAACAGAAAAGAAATCGTCTGTAGGGTGCAAATTTGTTTTGGCAAAAGTGTCATCAAATTGGAAAATCTTTAGAACTTACGATTCGAGAGCGCCATACCTCTAGAGTTCTTTGACGTACATTATTCGTCGAAGAATAGGACTTACTTCGAAGTGACTCCGAAGAAAGTTGGTAGAGCCATTTTGAAGAGCAAATTTGTTGCTGTGATCGATCAAGTTAGTTCTTCGCAATTTGATTTTCAACAAACATTCAATTTTTCATATTCTTCTATATTGACGCGGATTCTGGAAGCATCTACTTTTGTGATAATGTAATTTGTTTTTATCCCTGATCTCATCCTAGGGTGGCGAAAATCGCGAAACCACTGGCAAAGTTACCGGTGAGCAGTCAGTACAAATTGTCGATCCCGTACGCATAAGTCCTTCGGATGTTGTGCTTCCTTACCTTCCTCGTAGAAGAACGTCTTTTGCATTGAAGGTGGGCCCTTTTCTCATTGGTGTTTTCTTTTTCTGGTTGGATCCATTGCTTTGCTCATGTTGTGTTGGCCTGCTCATTGTGTTGGCCTTATTGAAGGCTACTGGTGGAAGTGGTTTATACGACTGGAGTGTGGCTGATACGACGATTTGCTCCGTAGATGCGAACGGTCTGTTGAGCGGTGCTTCTCCAGGGTCTACAACAGTGGTAGCATCAGACAAAAGAAATCCTGCTCATAAAGATGTAGCTCATGTAAGTATTCTGACCACAGCTATTGGCGTTAGTATCAGTTCCGTTCCATCTAGGTATCCGTAATGGACATTCTTTCTTTGACGTTTGGTGATACACGCAAGGAAGCAGAAGTGGGATCGGATCTCGTTCTCAATGTGTTGCTGATGGGCTCTGGTCTTTTGGGTTCAGTGCCTTTTACTGATTGTCGTGCAGCTGATTTTCGCGTGTTGTCGTCCGATAATGGCATATTCAAACCTATGCCAGGTTTGTTGTTCTTCGAACAAATTGTATATATTCACTCTGTCCAGTCAGAAAAGATGCTGTTCTAGAAGCAGCTCCAACACTGCCGTTAATGGGTACCGGTTGCTCAACAGTTACTCTCAAAGCCATATCGTCAGGTGATGCAAAAGTGACGGTGTCCTTTGGTAAATATGAAGCTACGTTAGATGTGTCAGCCTACAATCCTCTCAAAGTAGGTTTTGATCACTTGGTCGCGTTTCCAACACTTATACAATGTCATTTAGGTTAAATACTGACGATCTTGCCTTGGGAATTAGGAAGTAGTGCCAGTGTTAAGTTTGAAGGTGGTCCAAGACCATGGTTACTCGATTCTTCTACTC
Organism: Ostertagia ostertagi; assembly: GCA_036418205.1. Taxonomy (NCBI): domain Eukaryota; kingdom Metazoa; phylum Nematoda; class Chromadorea; order Rhabditida; family Trichostrongylidae; genus Ostertagia; species Ostertagia ostertagi. The sequence goes on along the minus strand of MU870512.1, from coordinate 19,545 downwards.
ATTACAGTGAAGGTAAGTCAGATTGACTCGTTCTCACTTTGTGATGTGAGCGGTCTCTTTTCAGCTTCTTCCGTTCATCATGTCACCTCGTCAATTTTCGATGATGTTCTTAATGTCAAATGTGGTGGGGAAGATGGGTCGTCGGTGAGATCTACTCGGAGCCTTTAACAGCCTTTCAGAACTAAGATTAGCTGTTTTCAGACTGTGATTCTTCAAGTTGGCAATAAACCATCACCGTCCCTCCCTCTACCGGCGCTATCCACTGTGGAAGTATCCGTTTGCTGTGCTCGTCCTAGCCGGCTAGTGATTTCTCCACTCAATGGAAACCAGCCAAAGTGTCCCTCGAATGTGGTTTGTCTTGCCTTCACTGTATTATAATGGTGAAAATTTCGAGAAATATCCAAGTTTCTTTCCAGCGAATTCTTCTGAGTGACGCGTCCATGAAACTCGAACTCAAGGCCCATGCTTCATGTGGGAAAGGAGGAGACCGCTCTTTGGATTCTATCTCTGGCTTCAATGTTAGTACACTTTCCAAGAGTGTTGACATTAGGTGTTTATATTCTCAGTGTTCAGTTTGATCCATGGTAATCTTCAGGTCAAATGGAGTACCGCAAATAAGAGTGCGATAAAAATTGAGACCATGAATACGGAGGATCACTGTAAGTCTCAGATCCAGTTCTTTTCCCTTTTGTTCTATAATACTTTTAATCCTTTCACCTTTCAATAAATTTCTTATCCTTTTTTGAGAAGGTTGCATGATAGCGTTTCACCTATTTCGGTCAGCTCATGATGGGGATGATAAGAAAAGACCGTGCACGAGGTGATGAGTTAGGGGTCATTAAGTATCTTACCCTAGCCCTCTACATTTCCCCTAAGTTTTCCTTTCACTTCCTTAGCATTTTTTTTTGAACCGGATAATTGGTTTCTCTAAGAGTTCTTATTGTTAGATTATTGTTCATTATTCATTTGAAATTTGTCCTTGTTTAGCTGTTGTCATCAAAGGGCAAGGCATCACTGGAACTGTATTGGTAGCTGCGGAGATCATAGAGCAAACCAAGATTCGTAGCAAAGTTGCACTTAGGGCAACTTTCGATGTGCGTCTGGTAAAGCCAATGGCAGCAGAACCATCGCAACTTGTAAGTGGGCTATAATAATTCATAATTGCATCAGAAATTAGTATTTCGACTTCCAGGTGTTGTGGAATGAAGTAGCAGCGCTAGGTTCTGTGAAATTAGTCCATGGATCCGGGCATTTTATCGTCCATGAGCTACCAGGAGCACCTTTCACGGCTTCTGTGAAGGGGGAGACCATCACGGTATATAATTGGATCGCCTGGTGCTAACATTTTTAGCGTACTTGCCCTAATCTTTCGATTTCAGGTGACTCCACAGTCTCAAGGTGCCGGTTCACTACGTATTCAAGATGTTTGTGTTGGCGATGATTTCTTGGATGTTCCTGTCAAAATAACAGACATCCATTCCTTAGTCATTTATGGGCCCCAATTTGTGAGTTCGTGCAGTCGAACATTGGTTGGTATGGCGCCGGAAATTTGCGTTATATTTCAGATGGAAGTCGGGTCTGATGCAGAGGTGACCATCGATGCTGTAGATGAAGCCGGAAGTTCGTTTTCTCGAGATCATGGGAGCGCTGTCAAACACTGTCCTTGAAGCAACCGATGCAAATGTACATTTACTGAAGTATGTAATTTTCTTTTCTCTAGATCATGGTGGGAAACGGTTCCCAGACATGGTGACTTTCCGCTAAAACGAAGCATTAGTTATTGTAGCTTCTCTCAGCTTGGTGCCAAATCGACGATTGCGTTTTGCCATCGCGGCCGCGCTTCGCCCTATTGATCCTGCTGATCTGTATTTTTCACGCCCACGAGAGCAATATCGCACGCGTTGACTTTCGCCGCTTCCACACGCTTTCGAATCGCTACAGTCGCTATTCTCAATCTGTCACCTTTCAAACCGATAAATAAGGCCAAGTGCAACCGCGACAGCAAACGCCTAGTCTGACATCTACCTATTCATAGGCTGACCCAGCTTCTGCTTGCTTAAGTTTGTCCCGCTATATGCACACAGGCGTACAAGGAACCAACACCTCTCATGATTAGGTTAGATCAGATTCAACGCAGACGCTGTGCCGATTTATATTGAATTCGTTTGGCTGGGGAGGTAGGAATGCAAGGCGCAGGTCCGATTAACTCCCTAGATTGGGATCTTGAGAAATTTTGCATTGGCATCTGAGTTTGGTTTGTGCTCTTGTTTTTTTTTCTCTTGAACATCGACTCCCTCGCCACAGCGCCCAATGTTGCTTCACTCTCAACTTGTTCAAGAGCAAATGCTAGAAGCGCTTCGGAGTGTTCCCATGCTGTTCTTGCTTTTTTCACTCGCGAGCTTTCAGCACCATTACATTTGAACTACACTGCATGTCTCCTCTCGTGGATTGTGCTGTTGACACTCGCTCAATGGTTCAGAACACTGACTCAATTCCATACATATTTTACAGGATATCCAGCGCGCATTATCGCATACGTGCGCTGTCTGTCGGTGCAGTCTCCTTGAAGGCAACTTCTCCCTCTGCATCAGGACGAACATTGAACTCTCGACCTCATAATATTCAAGTGTTCTCGCCGTTGACCCTTGTTCCTCGTAGAATCACCCTAATCCCAGAAAGCACCTTCCAGGTGAGCAGTACATTGCAAGTTCATCAGTAGGATCAGAGGAGATGCATCTGTTAGGTAAAGCGTGAATTTTAGCTGGAAGTCGTTGGCGGACCGCAACCTACACCACAGATTGATTTCGCCCTAAACAATACTAAAGTTGCAAGCGTTGAACCAAATGCGCTGATCACGTCGAAGAACCTCGGCTATACATCTATCACCGGCACAGTGAATGTTGGTGGTGGTCACTCCACTCAGGTTATTTTAACACTTTCTGAGTTACAGCAAAACCATTTTCGTCATTTTAATGTCACGGATTTCAGAGCACCGTCGTGCTACACGTGGTCTCGTTGGCTGGAGTGCGCGCTTCAGCCAGCACACAAATCACCGAAACAGGAGGGCGAGTTTGGATCCGTATAAATGGACTCGATGAAGCTGAGACTCCATTCGCATTCGGTGGCGCTCTCTATCCATTTAAGGTATCGTCAAGGTTTTTCAATGGCCTGCCTTCATTATTACAGTACAATATAGTACAATATACAGCTAAACTTTTGTCAGAGCTCAAGTTCTCTAAAAGTGTGCTTTTTTTCAAGGTGACATGGACTGTGAGTCATCCCGGCGTGCTGAAAATGGTGCATCCATTCGGGGCATCCGTGTCTGAGGTCGACGACAATCGCTTTGCTATTTGTTTGGAAGGTGGCAGTGCGGGATCGGCGGTTGTCAAAGTTGGTGGAAACCGTTGCTGTGTCTTTGCTTTGCTGCGCAGTGCTCCTTAGAATTGCTGTTATCGAATGAATTTGTTTAGGTTCATGTTGAGCTAGCAGCTCACGCTAAACAACATTTTGTTCGATCTATACGTGAGTTTGAAGACAGTGTAGAAGTTCGTGTAGAAGAGCCGTTATCAATGCGTCAACCTAAGCTGCCAGTTCCTTCCATACGGCTGGCTCAGAACACCCAAATGCACCTTGAAACGGCATGGTTGGTCCCTTAGCTTGAGTGCTCCACTCGAATATGTTCTCCGCACACTATTTATCAATTGCTCCAGGCCACAATCTGTTGTCGAGTTCTCTGTGCCGCGTGAGTACTCCAATCGGTTATCTGTCACGAAATCGGGCATCATCAAAGCGAAATCGCTCATAGGACCAGCGGCAGTAGTTGTTCGTCGTATTGACTCTCCTGATAATGAAACTTCGGTCATCCCAGTAACGGTCAGTTTTCGGAGTAAAATAATATAAAGTTCACTTCATAAAATCCTCTTATTCCAGGTTTCTGCAGTGAACTCCCTTGACGTTGTTCTGCTGACAAAGATTGAGCCAGTATCCGCTGCTCCACTCCAACACCTTCCGGTCGGTGTGAAACTAGATTTGCAGGTGGTATTCCGTGACACGCGTGGTCGGAAGCTATCCGCATCCTCCTTACCGATAAGCTATCGACCGCATAGGTGAGTTTTGCCTTCAACTATTACTTGTGTTGAAGAGTGTTATCCCTACTCTAGGTTTGACTTGACGGAGATCGTTTCGGCTGATCTGAACAGGACACTTACGGTTACTATGAAGTCGTCAGGCGAAACAGTTTTGATGGTAATCTCACATTTTGTTTGCTGTAATTTGCTTTTGAGCTTTTATGTTCTTTGTGAGTCGGATTTCGTTGCAGATCTGGAACACAGCTGCTCCTTCGCAAAGTGTGTTCGTCAGGCTCTCTGCCGTTGAGCAGTTATACCTATCTCATAGACAGCCTGTCGTGTCAGATATAGTGTGCTTTGAATCTCCACTGGCAGGATCCATGCGGTGGTCTTCTAGCGATGACCATGTTGAGTGGTTAGACGAAGGAACAAGGAGTAGCAAAGCTGTCGCAGTCTGGCAACGCGCATGTTACTGTGAACGTTGCAAATCAAAAGTTGACAACCTCGGTGAGTTCTTCTATCGTTGAATTTATTTACTTCGGATGGGGTCTCTGCGCTGGGTCATATATCATGTAATTGAAAGTAGAGATAGAGCATTCGGGAGGACCGGTCCCCTTTGTTGCTGCGCCACGCACTCTAATTCGAATCGTAGTGGATCTGATTTCGTTGTTTGTCTAACCATAAAGTGGTATTGACGAGCTGTCATCCTTGCTGGTTTACTCTTAATGGTCACAAAATGGCTTTTGCCATTTTTATCGGAAAATTTTTTCAGAAGAGGCAAAGGGCAAATGAAAATATGGGATTTGAATGTTTCTCTTTTCGCCCAGGAATTTGAGTTTGTAGTAGCAACACCAGGCGGGCACATATAGCTAAAGAATGCATATGGGAAACACATTGTGGATAAAACAATATGCGGCGTGTACACGCTCATGATTTCATGTGGGAAGACGTGTATTGAAGAATCATAGTTGAACCCAAATGTGGCGTTAGCTTCCAAAACAAAATACATATAAGGCTTGTGATTTCTTATCCCCTTGACGCTAAGTGTGCCATTAGGTCTGTGATCAGAATACGTGCAGGCGCGGGAAGCAATGTCATCTGGTTATATGTTATGCACTTAAACTGATCTGGTCCACAGTCCACGATGGCTAAGCAAGTGAAAATCTGTGTTTAGGACACATATTGGTATTTTCTTCTTCGAGAAAATTTCTGGTGGCTTTTTTAAGAGTAGCGATCTGTATCGGTTTAGATGATTATTCGTGCCGCAGAACGGCTGCACTTTCGTTGATGATCGTCCGAATTCTGTTACGAATGAAGAAGGAGCTTCATTTGAGTTCCCGGTGAATGTTGCTACCAATGGAACTGATTCATCCACATCTGCAATGTCTGGTAATTATTCATCTTTCGCAGCACTGGATTCGAGTTGTGATTTTCGCAAACGAATGAATGGGTTTTTAGGGTGTGCAGCGAGTCACAGTTAGAAGCTTTGTCTTCCATACGAGCTCCATTTGAGTGCATTGCGTCCTTCACAAATAGCAAGATAGGACCAGCTGTCAATGTACTATCTACAAGAGCTGTTTTCTCGCCACGCAGCCGTGCGTCTGTTTAATAACTTTTTATTATAAGTATTAGAAAATGCATCCGGTTCAATTAATTCTGTTGATTTAAGGTTTGTATGCATGCGTTATTGAACGACAGGAGGCTGGCTACGTTCGTGTTGACGTAAATAATGCACCACAATTGGAGTTAAAATTAGCGGCGAAATGGCTGGGCGATTCTCAAGTGAGTCATAGATTAGCCATTATGTGCTTGCTCTGGATGATTTTTCTTCAGATTCCGGATGCGGTTACGAGTACCACTTTCCATATGGCAATGCGTGTTCTCGAATCAGAGGTATTTTATCTCCAGTAGACGTTCTCCGCAATTTTTTAATTGCTAAATTTTAATTGCCAAAAACTTATTATCGTATTACCCAGGTACAACTGTCGGATGTGGATCACAAGTCTGCTGTAGTATCTGTGCAGGCGCCGTCATATCAGTTACGACAGGTGAATATTTGATTCGTTATCTGGAGACGTTTAAGCGTCTAAATTGATTTTACCTTGTTTTTTTGCGGCTCATTTTCAGTAGTGTAAACTTAAAGGCAGTGATCACGATGGCTGGTGGGGGTGCGATTCGGTGACGTCATTGAACGTCACTTGGTACACTAGACGTCATTTAACCGTAGCGAGCCTCCAGTATGGATGAAAAACTGAGTTTTTGAGAAGGTGCAGCATGTTTCTCAAATGTAAGAAATTTCGTTGCTTTTTTGAGCACAGTTGTGGAGCACCACTTCGACCATGGTTTCAAATGCTTATCTATAAGCTTAAATTCAAGTGCTAGAAATGAGTGAGGCTGCGTGCGGCCTGTGAAATTTGATCCTTCCTTTCTTGTCGGATTGTCATTGAATTTTTCATCGATATTATCTGTCGTCCCGTTGCTCTCGACTTCGTGTGCGGGCGTCAGTGACGTCTAGATTCTCCCTGTCGCAGTCATAGTACTCTAATGTATCCTACTCGCTCAAGCGACATGAAATTCATTCCTCTGGTTCAGTTTTTGTAAATGAAAAACTGCCCTTCTTGCCGGCTGGCTCCCTGTGTTCGTTTAAGATCGCTAATGATCGCGCAGTGCGTAATCAAAATGGTCAATTTGCACAATTCAAGAAGCGGGCGCAGAGCCGGGCGCTTCATCTTCTTAACTCGATATTCTCTATGCTCCCATGACGCTCGCTTCTTCCTGCTCACTTGATCGCCTCAATATGTTGAGCTAGAGCATTCCGCATTCAAGTTTGAATATTTTAGAAGCAGGAATTAAAGAAGTTATTTCGTTCAACTCTATATTTCCAGGTGACCATCTCTGGTTGTGCCGGTGACATTGTTACTGTATCAGAGACACGCCAGCCAGCTGGCTCGAACGCGGCTGCCAACAAATTCTTCCTCGTCAAGGTTTGTGCTGCTACAAAAGTAATCCGAGGCTGAGAACGCATATTAATTGCTTCAGTCCGTTGGTTGCCGAAAGTATGAGTTTCATCCTCTTTTTGCAATAACTGATACATATAAGCTCTCCCAAAAAGAACAACTTAAGAGCAGTCTATTGCCTCTTACAACAAGCTGACTTTGAACAGAACGCTCTGTCTTAGCCGAAATTCGAACCCATCCCTTCTCCATTCCAGGAGTAGTAATCCATTACTTGATAACTGCACTTCAGAAACCTTGCTTGACCTGCACTCATCTTTCAGCTGTTTTTTTACATAAATCCTCAGAGGATATTATGATGATTCAAAAACTGATATTTGCTGAGATTTCACCTTTACGGTTCATCGCTGGTGTCCTTTACATGCTCTTAATGTGTTTAATTAGTAGTAAATAGTATGTATGGTACATATACCATTGAAAGTTGAATTATCACGGCGCGGCAGACATTTGAGGCTCCAATGGTCATTTTGACGCGCATACGCGTCGGAATTTTTGATACCCATTTTTGCGCACATTTCCAACTCCTTCCGAAGCTTTTATTACAATTCTATGAGCAATACATTATCATGCACACGAACGGCGTGGTTCATGGAAAGGTTAAAGGAGTCCTCCCCGGAACTCTTTGCATTCTTTCCCAACATGAGTGTGTCAGCTGTAATAACTAGAGACAACACACAATTTTCATGCACGAAGATGGGGCTTCCGAAGAGAAACAAACTCACGAAAACCACATTTATGGGCGGTGGAAGGTATGTCGCGCGGCGCCAAAGGGACGCATAAAAAAGTGCGCCTTTGGGACGTTCAGGTGTCAGGCGACGCATGGAAAGAATCAGATAATTCCGCTTTCCGTGGACAAGGTGGCCGCTGTAGTGTATCTAGTGTTGTGATTAGCACACTTGGACCAGCAAGCACACGTCTCGGCTGAGACAGGAAGTTATGTCGAACTCAGCCGCAGTTGTGACAATTCGCATCGCGGTCGCGGCAAAAAAAAGCGGATGATAAAAAAAATAAACAGAAGTGTCATGTGTAGACAAAGGTGAATGTTAGCAATTATTTTTAGCTGAACATCAAATCGGCAGCGTTGTGGTCTGATCTATCAGAAAAATGCTCGGTCACGATCGAGAACAGTGTAACAGGGCAAACCGTTCACATTCCTGTACGCATCCGAATTGTTGGTCAAGCTGCTAAACAAGTCTATAATGGTGAGTGTTCTGATTAGCCTATCACCTATCTTATTAGCCCTTCTAATGTCTACTCCTAGACGCGCTGTCGCGATGCTGATCTTCCTTACAAGATACTTCGTCAGTCAAACTGCACCTAAAAGCTTTCTTTTGCCAATCAGCAGAGAAAAACATAGCAACTGGGAATCATACTCTGATAATTACTGTTTTTTTAGCCTTGGACAGCGCAGGTTTCACCGATTTTGTTCTGATATTTCTACAACATTACTCATGGATTATCCCATCGTTGATGTGGATCTGTGCCCTCGGGGTGATTACCATCGCTCGTGAGTGCTTTTCTCGATATCCGACAGAAATAGTTCGGCTGGTGCACTCTTTCCAATGACCCAATGACCTTTTTCAGTGTACTGGTTCATACGACGACGAGTATGGGAGAAAGAAGGTGCCTTCAACGATAACAGCACCCTACGTTCACCAGCGTCGACATCGCTGCTGAGTCGCCCCTCAATATCTGTGCAAAGCTCACCAAGTGGGTCATCTCATGTGCTTCTTTGTAGCAGTTTTAGCAATCTAAACTTGAGGGTTCGCAAAAATAGTCATTCTCATCTTTCTACTCTACATATGAAGCAGTCTTTGTGTAAACAGTAGGCTCGCTCGCTACGTCGACCCAAAAAAAAAACATTTTTTTCATTATTTTCACAAAACATGGTCCCGGATGTCTGGATGGCTGCCCTTAGGGCGTGTACGAATCGAGGCAGGGCTCGGTTATAAGTGGGTATAGGAGTGAGCGGAGCCCGACTTAATGGACGGGGCTTATGACGAAATTTCTGTCAACAATCTGCATGTTGTTTTGAACGTAAAAGGACACCTACTTTTGCACTCAGGGCGTGCAGAACTTTGCCAAGTGGCTATGGTAAAGGGGGATCCTGATCAGATCGGCGAGGCTTATTTCAAAATCTCCGTCTTAGTGTCAACTTCCACTTTGAATATAAGGGATGTCTGCGTTTTCTTTCGCTCATGTGCGGCAGTAGGCAAGGCTTGGCCAAAAGCGGCTACTGTAGCACGCGGGGCCCGACCATATGAGCGGGGCTTACGCCAGAAAATATAGATTTACACGTAGGAGGGTTAAAAGAGGTGGGCATATCGATTGAAAATATCGGTGTCCCATCAGTCCACCCATCAGTACACTTTGTACCGCACGCCTCAACCTATGCAATCACCTCTCCCAATTTGAATCCTCTTCAGCGCACACTGGAAACTACGAATATTTGCCCCTTGCCTTCCCTATCTATTCTCAGTGCCGTGGAGTATTGTGAGCTTCAGGAGTTATCGCAAGTCTTCCAAATTTGGTGTAGGTACTAGTGCTTACTTCACCACGTTTACTTGCCATCATTCCACGTTTTTTATGCGGAATTGTTGCATAACATGTCTGATGGAGGAGAATGATGGCAAGTAGACATAGCGAAAGTAGGTAATAGTATCTTCGCTAGATTTGGGTGATTTACGATCACGCTTGAAGCTCAGAGAAAACTCCACTGCTCCGAGAATAGGAGGAAAAGGCAGGGTTCAAATATCTGTGGTTTTGAGTGTGCACTGAATAGAGGGATTCAAATCGGAGGGTGATAGTATAGATGTACAAAGTGACACTGATGCCCACCAACAAAAGGAGTCGAGCCCGGCGAAGCTGGACGATACTATTGGTGAATATAGAAGGCGTGAGATTTGAAGTTGGGTCCAGAGCTAAACAAACGAAATATCAACGCCTTGTGCTTTATCCCTTACCAGAGACAAGGGCTAAGGATTACAGGAGGTGCACAGACGCACTCGTTTCTGCGGTAACAATGATGTGATAAGCTACAGGCAGCTTCCTATGCTGAAGAACTCAGAGTTGATAGTCTTTTTTTTTTTACGACAACCACGCATCGTAGTGATTTTAGAGCAATTTGGCTTACAGCACGCAAACAAATTGTGAGGGCCAGCCATTTCATAAGTCAGCGATGTTTTTATCCTTCTAGTTTGACGCTCTGATGGAGTGCATTGTATGGGCTACGTCATCTACATATAACATCACCGCGCTGCTATTTTGGCACAATATTTAGCTGTTCCATATACTTCTGATTAATTTTGCGGTTACTATAGTAATGCTAAAATTGTTCGTAATGAAATTTTAGGCTTCTTTCGTCAATCACCAATTGGAAAATCAACTCCTATCTTTGGAGAATCGATGATGAGTAATATGAAAGCTCGACCGATGGGAGCAAAAGGTGAAGCGAATCTTTGGAGTACTGGTTCGACAAGAAGGAGTTGAGGCGGCTTTGTTGTTGCAAACTGGTCCTTGCCTTTCGATCGCCTAGCGATCCGATACAATTGGTTGTTTCTCACTGCCTTTGTTCGAGCCCCCCGTAGATTTATCGCTAAGACGTCTGACCTCGCACAATGGCGTCACCGACCCTCTTTAGGAATCGATTACTTTCGCATCAGCATCAAGAGAGGTTGTTATCGCTTTCAGTCCCAGTGTACTTTTTGTTTTGCTACTTTCGTACAGAATTCACTATGTTTTTAGTTGACCTAACGCTGCTCATCTTGTATTTTGTTTCGTTTTTTTTTGTTATCGAACAGTAAAAAAAAGATTGTTCCTGTTATTTCCCTCAGTTGAATCCTCTTCGTATGGGTTGATACTCACACTTCACACTGCTCTCGGTTATTTCTTCGTTTTTGTTAATGTACGAGTAACTATTATATGGTTAAGCGGTTTTTCGATCTTTCTAATATGATAGTAAAGAATGTGTGAGTCAAATTTTGCATCATTTTGTCTGAGAAGTTGTTGTTTTCGTTTCCTCTTTGATGGTGTTCAGAATGAAGAACGTTGATGAATGAACACTTTCTGAAACTCTTCTCAAAAAATTAGAACGATCTTTAGCTGGGCTACGTTATCGCCAAGAAATGCTCGGATCTAAATCGCTGCGCTGTCTCGACTGGGTGGGTCCCGGTGCGATTTGTAGCGTCGGTGCGCGCCAACGTCTTGGCAACCATCATTCAAAATGGATGCGAAATTCCGTGATCGTGTCTAATTATCGTAGCGCATACTTAATCCAATAATCACATGGTATGGACTCCGAAGCCTGGAAGGCTATCTGTGCATGTCGTGCTAATCCATAATGAATTCCGTCTCTCGGTCTAATGGTAGAGCTAGTAGTTCCACCGCTTCACATTTCTAGCTTTGGCAACGTACTGATAAAAACTTTCATGTTTTGGTTTTCGAATGAAAAGTCGAGAATTTCTTGCATTGCTTACTATGTTGGTGCTCGCTATTGATCTTTGTTCGAAGAGTGGGCATATTTTCCATCGAGTATCCGAATTTTTTGTCGATAGGGAATTGCTGTCGTTTTGTTCTTGCCTTAGTCTTAGGGATAACCTTGCTCCTGTTCTTTATGTAATGAAAGGCTGCTGTGTTTTTCACCTAAAGTAGCGCTGGTGCATTGGGAAGAAAGTGGGAGTCCGCTTTTAGAATATTGTGTGGAAAGATCCTCGTGTAGTTTACGTTAAGAATTCACTTGATGCTACCAACAAAGTTGTTGGGTTAAACAAGAGACAAGTGGGAAGAAAAAATGTTCATGCAGAATTTCATCGGTTGACCAATGGTCATAAAGCAAATGCGGCGCTATGTGCCTCGGGGGGGGGGCAGTCACCGCGCGCGGCTGTGCGGCAACAGGAAATTCGAACATTCCAGCTTCTCACGCATGTCATGTGACTGCCCTCACCCCCAACCCCCCTGAATTGGCTACACTCCCCCTGGCTCACGAATTTCCTGTTGCCGCAAGCGCGCGCGGCGACTGCCCCCCCCCCCCCGAGGCACATTGCGCCCAAAATTGCTCCTTTTAGCACAACTTCATTACGTTGACGGCGAATGGATGAAAGTTAATAGCTGTTCACTTTGAAAACGCAGATCCCGTGCATTGCTCTCTTTACAAATATCTTTTGATTTATTAGAACTCTTCATTCATTAGAACAAACCCAATGGATTCCTTCTTTTTTCAAGCTTCTGGAAATCGGCAACCAAATAATTGTCATACCGGGCCGGGCAGGACAATCTGGAGTCCTACGGCATTACACATGTTTCTTGCCGAGTTGCTTCCGTCGTTTTCTTGGTTTGTAGAAGCGAGAGCAGTTGAGCATGCTCTGTAAAGATGATTTTTCATTCTTAGTTGTTGAGAAGTGCTATTGAAGAAGTGCAGGGAAGAAACCATTGACCACCTCGACATGTGTTTACAAGAGAATGTTCCAAAACGATTTCTGAATATTTTTAATGGCCAAGACTTCCAACCACCAAGATTTGCGTGCACTATACTTCTGATGGTATGAGAAGTCGGTATATGAAAATGTGTTATTGAGAAGCTGTTTGGAATTGACATTGATTAAAGCTTCCGTTGCGTGGATTCATTTGTGAGACAGGTAAACATAGCATCTTATGCATGGCACGTCGCGTTGTGTTAAATCAAGTTATGGACGTGTTCCTTTCGTGGAGCTGCCAGCCGTGCCTTGTCGATAAAACTACAACTTTTTGTTGGATATTTATTTTGTTTGTTTATTTATTTTTGTTCAATGTTCAGAGTCTTTTGAATGTTGTTTAATGGAAGTTCTCGCATTAATCACCCTGTTTACTGGCTTTAATATGAAGATGCGATATCGTTCAGTTCTTCAATAACCTTTTACTAACTACTCGTTTCTTCGCTCAGAAGATGGGCGAGGATGCTCAGCTGGAGGAGCCTGACGAGGGTTATGGTCTATCACCTGCACACGATGAATCACTAAAACTTGACGAGGAGGCTGATCGATGGATTTGTTCCATTGATGGGGTGAGTAATATTCTTTGTTCGCAGATTCATTGTTCCTTCTTCTAATAAGTCTGGAAGGCAAAAAGGGGCGTGTGTCGCTAGGATAGAAAGCGTCTTTTTCGCTATGCGCAGCGCGGAATTTCCCACTGCGGGAACCCAGGTTCACCCCTGACCATGGGTGAACCTGGGATCTTCGGATCAGGTTTCGCCGTGCGAAAAGCGAAGATATCGCTCTCAGTCTGCTACCCTCAACTCGAGCAAGGTACTATACCCCTCTTAGTCTCCTTCGGTTAGACTTAGCTTTAATGTCTTCTCTCTTTGATGGTTGCTAAACAGGCATGCCTCGTTTAATAATTCCAACGGGTAAGAGCGCTTTCATAGAGAGTCGTCCATCATAACGATCACCCAACATTAGATACGTATCTATCGTCATACGTCTGATTGTAACGGTCGGGCAGTCGATACGTATCTAATGCTGTCCAATCGTTGCGATCCTTGTTATGGACGATCGATGATGAAAGAGCTTTGAACACAGCAGGTACACTAGATATCCAAATTTTGCAGAGGTTAGCTAAACTAGCATTATATTATTCAGTACAATGTTGGTTTATCTGCTTACACATGCTGATTTTCAGTCATGCATAAACAAAGGAAGACGCCCTTATGAACAGTATGAGCTTCAACCGTGTTCGGAGATTACTCTGGATGAGCAACAAGCGCTCCGACCTGCCGTTTCCAGAGAGACGACTGCAATGTCTCCTGCAATGATACTAGATGATAGTCAACCTGTGTTTCGGAATATCTCAAGAAGGCAGCAGTCGAGCGTTTATGAAATGAAAGCTCCATCTTCGATTTTCCTACCACAGCCTCTGGATACATCGACGAAAAAAGACCGATCGCCCATCAAACGATCGAAGGCTCACCATAAATCCTCTCTTGGGGCACGTCGTGAAATAAGTCCAATTGCCCGCGTGTCCAGCTTCGATTGTCTGCAGAAGTCCGTTTGTAGCTCAGCACAGGTAACTCTTGTTTTCCTCGCCTATTTTAAAGAAGCAGGCCGATGATGTCCTAATAGTCTTATATAACTAAACGCGATCTTATTCGAGCTCAAGAAACTCCGAAGAGCGTTGACATAATCGAGAACTGAGGCCGTTTTCGTTCAAACTTCGTTCTTCTTTTGTTGAAAATTGTTAATATTTTTATTTAGATATATGATCCTCTTCGAAGGGCTTCTAGTCAAATATCTATGTCGCTCGAAAATGGCTTCAGTGCAGAATTGAAGAGTCAGGGTGACAAGTTAATGAATGGCCTCAAAGCCATCTTGAAGGAAAGGATTGTGCAAGAGAAATTATCTCGGCCACCATCCTACCCGTCGGCTCAGCCTACATTAGTCACGGTGAGTAAGGGAAGACTTTTGTAATCGTGTTATCCTTACGTTTGCTTAAGTTTTTTAGGCGTTATCATCTCGTGCCGGTAGTGTGAGCACGGTGTCAACAGGACGCGATCCATTAACGAAAGAAGTTCGTCTACTTCGAGAAGCCCTAGATGGATTTGATCTAATTGGTCGGGCGCAAGGTGGCACCTCTCCTCTCCCAAAAGGAGACGAAACTATACCAGATTCATTCACGATGCCTGATGAAGTGTTAGTTCTATTGACAGAATCCGTTTTTGGCCGCCAATGATGTTATACTGCAATTTTTTTCTAACTAAACGTGATCTTATTCGAGTTGCTTCATCAGCGATGACATAATCGAGAACTGAGGCGGTGAAATTAGATGAAAGTTCGATGCGTCAATGCAAGTCGTTTGATAAGGGTAAAACTGTTTATTTCATTCAGGGTTTCATTGGAAAGACCTGCTAGTGGATCCCGCGGTACATCCGCTGTGGAACAGGCTCGACTAAGCTCTCGTGGTTCTATCCAGCTGATAAGCGACAATGGAATACGGGACACAGAACACAGCTCAACTGGTTTACGAAGGCTCGGCAGAGGGGCATTCGATCGGCATTCCGAAAAGCATCTGAGAGAGCAAGGTGTCAACACTCATAAAGGTGAATTCTTCGTTTTATTCTTTTTTGAGCGTTAATTATCTTGGCATTGTAACATAGAGGCTTAGAAGAAGACTTGCGATTTTGTAACGAGTAGGCTACTCAGGTTTTTGTCCATTGAGCATGATTTCTAGTGCCTGTTCGTCATGTGGTCATAACTCATCGCGTCAAGCATGAACTGGACCATGGTTCAAGACGAAGCCGTTTCCACATCGGTTCGCTTCATTCCGACGAAAGGCCCCGTTTCCAACCGTTCAAATTGAGATCCGCTCCCGACGACAGCTATCAGTTGCTTGATATCGACTCAGTACCCCATCTCGGCAGACGTGATGAGGCGTGAGTGTTCATAATCAAGTTCATCGTTTTGCTATTGTTACCAATCAGTTGATAATAACCGTATAGGCGGAAGCGCTGCTTTCGAGGGTGCTGCCGCTCGAGCTACTATTCATGGACAAGAAAATGAGGAAACTGGTCACCATGCACCCAAGCAGCGGAAGTCTGGTGGTGGAAAACGTGGCAGACCAGTTGTTATAGGAAGATCATTGTACAGTAGAGGCAGAGTACATTTCAGACCTCACGTTCATTATCATCCGTTACCGAGGAGCAAAAGCTCAGATGTAGGTTACAGACAATAGGTTTCGGTTAGTGAAGAGTTGAGCTTGTTTTCTTGCAGGAAGTTTCACCACCTGCCGAAGAAGGAGCTGTTGATTGTGGGCGGCACGATGCAGCAATTATGACTGAAAAGCCTGAAACGCGACCTCGTACGGATGACAAAGCAGCTGATGAGGCTGCTCAAAATCAGTCAGATGATGAAGACAGCGAGGATGAGGACTTACCAACTGTTCGTAGAAAGTCTCCCGCTAGTAAGAAGCAACCCTTCGTTGGTTCTGGGTTAAAGGTAGGCTGAGTATAGCGTCTGTTTCTGACTACTATTTGGAGCTGTATTTTTTCAGGCCTCAAATACATTTTCTATAGCCGGCAACCAACAACAAGTCATGAAAGTGACAAGCACTCGATTTCAGGAGTGGCTGCCGTTAGGTTAGTTCAAACTGTTCGGTGCTTACCCATTGTTTTTCTTCGCTGTACATGGCTGTGACAACAGCTGTAAAATTGCAGTTAGGAGTATAATCTACGATTCACGCTGTAAGGACTACGCGCATGCTCTTCAACGTGACCTCACCCGACAGAAGCGATCTCATTCTGAGCAAATGCGATTGCTACATGTGTATGTATTATTGACTACTTGAAAGAATTACTGGTTCCAGTATTGTTTTGCAATGTAGAGAGCTTTTCTGCAAGATCTGGAATCCAACTTTCCTCACTTGATAGCAATTGTTTTAGGGACTTGGATGAGTGCAAAACTGAGGCTGGCAGACGCGAAATCCGCGCTGACATCGCTCGACTCAAACAACAATGGACGGGTAAACATGACCGAGTGCTTTCTTGTGTAAGTGTGTTCTGCTTTTCTGTTGTCGAAAGAGGTGCTTTGAAAGGACGTCGTTTTTCCATATGTAATCGTTTTGAGGCAAAGGATTCCACTTTGGTGATTTTTAGCTGAATGAGCATATTTCGAAAGGCGGTGTCTGGTCGAAGGTCCAGCAGCTGAGGACGATTTATTCCGCCCTCGTGTCGTGATTCCTTTAACACGCCTCATCATTTCTTTTGCTCACATTCCTTCTTTGGATTCAGCTCTATGATTTTAGCTTTGAGCTCCTTGCCTTTTTGTGACCTACTAATTCTAATGATTCATTAAGGTGATTACCTCTCACTTACTAGTTTGTTTAAGTAGTGCCAAATCCGCTATATTTTAGATAATTAGTCATGTATTAAGCATTTGGTTGCATTTGAATTGACGATGTGGTATATTAATTAAGCATAGCCCTATGGTCTCGCATTTAATGCGCATACATCAAATGTATGTTAGTGTAGTGATAACAGGCAAACTATTGGTCATCCATAGGATTAACATTGTATATTGTGTAAAGAATTCCTTTAGATAAAGTGATATCAATTTGATGTTTGTTTGTGTTCGCAGTCGCAGTTGTGCTCGCAGTACTTATTCATTACGCAGTAAGCTGGTGTCAGAGTCTGCGATCCGTCGCAGGTTTCGCTGATTTTCGCAATTTGCGCGATTCTACGCGATTTTTGCGATTCACAGCGATTTTCGCGATTGCCCCATTTGAACATTTGAAACACTGTACGAAAATGAATGAAATGAACAAGTGGAATCATGAGCAGTCGTCATTCAGCCATCACTATCAAGCAGAAGTGGCGGCAGGATTGGAGAACACCTTGCAGTATTGATCGGGCACTTGTGATTTCCGTGACCCGTCGCGTGAATCGCGCAAATCGCGAAAATCAGCGAAACCTGCGACGGATCGCGGACTCTGACACCAGCCTACTAGAATGGAATTTGTTCTATCCTTTGAGTGTGACACATCACACATACAGCGTAATAATTGCTGAGCAGCTAATTTGTTTGTTGCCATGGATTAATGCAGTTGGTATCTCGAAGTCTGATTGGGCGTGTCACCGTAAACGACGTTGCGGCTACCGCACATGGTAGGTGTCGTGTGGATACAATACTCTGCCAGTTATCAGCAAAGCGTGTTGAAAGCAACTTATCCGCGCAACTTCTATCAAGTGCGGTGGTTGCCACGTCATCTCCGGTGGCACGCCCAATCAGACTTCGAGATGTGGACTGTACATTTCCGAATGCCGTGTGTTGCGCAAGGCACTTTTTTCTTGCAGCCGGAAATATTGGATTGCAGGCCTAGCAACAAACATCCACC
>MU870511.1:0-21648 GCA_036418205.1 Ostertagia ostertagi | reverse complement strand
GAAAACTTTGGAAAAGGCACGTCGCCTAGAAGTCCAAACTATGAAAGCTACACCCAACAATATGGTACGAGTCAATGGACATTACTTCAGCCAACCTACCTAACACGAAGAAAAGAACAAATGCTAAAGCAGAGCAAAACCAATTACAACAATCAAGTAACTAACCTATCCGGATACGGAGGTTCTGGGAAGTTGAGGCTGTTACATTCGTACGCGGCTAACGTAACAGCAGCAATGTGAGGTCCCTAAACGTAAATCGGAATAGATTCCAACCTTTCGAAGGAGAAAAAGTGAAAAAAAATTAAGAATACCTAAAGTCAAATATAAAGCTGAAGTCAAGAAAAAAAATCGATGAACTCACCAAGTAAATTAGAAACGTGTGCAAACCAGAGCCTAATCCAATTGAGGACAACACACCAAGAAATACCCACCATCCCCACCTGAACAACGATATAATTCTGACGTAAAACAAATCAAGGCGAACGCAGGCTAGCTCAATATTCTTTTACTGATAGTCTAGATTCGCTCTTCATAGAAGATTAAGCGGTAGACAGTAACATAAAAAATTGGTCACAACAACAACAATTCATCCATATTTTGCACTGACGAGGAATGGTCAATTGGTCAGTCCGGCCATTTGTAATGAGGTGTAGTCCAATGGACGCGTCTTGCGACGCTGAGCTCAAATCCGTTTTCGTTATCTGCGGAACGATTCTCTGAAAGAAGTTACGAGGGATTCTTCTCTTTGTGGCTTTCTCACTGTGGCACCCTCTACATCCCCCTAGATCTTTCTTTATTCCTGTGCACACTGCGAAAAGCTGTTTTGTTTTGATCACATGTGAAGAACTATCACATATGCTCGCAAGTTATTGAAATTTTGTATATTTACGAGCCTGTGTCCTTGTGTTTTGTCCCGTGTGTCAAAGTTCATCATAATAGAAAACCTAAAAAGACGGACGAGAGGAAAATTCCAAAGTCTGTCTCAGCCACATGTCAAGTGGGGACGCAAATCAACAAAATAACCAAATATAGACACTTTTTGGGCTCGTATGAGAAGCCATGAAAAAATGCAAAAACTTTGCGGTTCCAAGGATCCGATCATGTGACCTCTCTCATATGAGTCTAGGAGATATCCACTAGGCCACCTGGCCAACTGTGTGAATGCTCTCTGGCTCTTCTTATGCGAACCGTGGGGATAGGGAATGTAGAGGATGCCACAGTGAGAAAGCCATAGTGAGAAGAATCCCTCGTAACTTCTTTCAGAGAATCGTTCCGCAGATAACGAAAACGGATTTGAGCTCAGCGTCGCAAGACGAGTCCAGCGGACTACACCTCATTACAAATGGCCGGACTGACCAGTTGAGCATTCCTTGTGAGTATTCAAACCGGTAGACTGCTCCCGAGCCCTTGTTCTACTTGAAGCTTACTATGCTAGCAATCACCTGGTACTATGGCACGTCCGTCAATTTTTGAGAAGCTCGTTATATATTGATGTCAAACTCGATAACTTATGCGAGACTCACCACATTATTTTCTTTTCAACCACAGCAATGTATTGCTGATGATGTCCAGGTGTAATATAAGCATAGTAGAATAAGCATGACATGACGGAAAGTGCAAACAATAAAGCTTTACGATTAAGCATTCTGAAACAAAATGATTACTGATTACCGTCCAAAAAAAACGAACAGAAGGACCAAAAGAGTTTTGCTTCAGGTTTGCAAAAAAATAGTGCAATCACAGGTTGACTGAGTGACTTACCCAACTAAAAACTCAAAACCTAAATTGAGTCCCTCCATCAGCGCATAGTACACTGTTGTGAAAGGTTGTCTCCACAAAACAATCTTTTCCCTAGCGAGTCTGTTCAAGGTGTTAGTGGAAGCGTGTTAGTGGAAGGCGACGGCCTCAGACCTCCGTTCACATGACCACTGTAAATGGAGAAATAAGAAGACATAAAATCATCCTTACAATCTAAAAGACTAAAGAGGCAGGAGGACACTTCCATAAAGAACATAATTTGAAGAGAAATCAAATTACTTCTGAGATTCTCCACAGATGCAAAGAAGAAATTCACCACTTGATCAAAAAGTAGTTTTTACATTGTAGTACTGTATTAAAGGATGTCAAAGAAAAGGTTATTGCAGCAGGTCAATTCAATCGTGTACTGGATAGTCAAGGGTAATCATTATAATACCTAAAGTAGGCGGAACATATTTCATACTAGTAAAAGAGAAAGCAGTATGAATCAAAAAAGGATAATCATTGCTAAACATGATATGCGGAAATTCTTATGAGTCTCTTATGCGATTCATGAAGCATGCTTTCACTGATTTCGCATTTCCCAAACCCAGAGGTTCTTTTTTCTGCCCTGGTTCCTCAATGACTTTCGTCATAGTGCTTATAATTCTAAGACTACTGGCATTCTTCAATATCTTCCATGCGGAATTCGGGTATTCGTCTTGAGTCAGACTGCAGTAATGAGCAGCCCACTTCGCACATCTTCTCAAATGCATGTTGGGAACCTCATTTAATTGGATGCGCTGAATGATGACTTCGTTAGAGTTAGCCAACACATTTCGACCCGAACGAAACAAGAACGAAATAAAAAGGCTACATTCTATAGAAGATTTTGCTTGAAAGAGAGTTGGAAGGCCTGTGCGCTCCAAGGTTTCGATCTCTCCGTAAATGCTAAAGGCCTATACATAGTTCAAGGCTCAAAAAACCCACTGTGCCTCAATCACCTATCCCCGTCTATCCGATTCCTTTCAGAAACGCCTAGACTCTGACAGTAAGCAGGCATTTGAATTCCGCTTCAGGATGCAGCGTAGCGCTACGCCCAGCTAGAGTAGCAAATCAGCAGCATATGCTGCCACTCTGCTGGATATCAGTATCAAACGTAGACACAGCCATAATATCGAGCACAAGACGCTCTTTTCCAAATTATATGTGGTTGTAAAGTGTTGCTTTCATCATTGTAGATGTAACAGGAGAACAAAACAACATCCTTTTGCTGCTGATATATTAATTGGGAGGGCTGCTACACTGCACTCCAAAGATAGAACGTGGTGTCTTTCAATTCGTGTGCGATTTAGACGTTTCCAGAAGTGTTGAAAAAGGGGCGTTCGATGGGATAGCGCGTGCTTGTTAGGCATTGAGCCGTGTCTAAGCCTTTGACAACGATAGACAGGTCGAAGACAGCCGATGTAAACATTCCATTAACAACATCCTCCTGTCAGACGCATAAAAACAAATCATCAAGAAAGTTTAAAGTGAACTGCTGTTTCTCACGAAAATTTCCATTGGGCACGTAGCCGTACTAGACTACTACCAAGACTGCACCTCCCATATGCAGCATTATGATTTTTTTAATATTCTTTTTGAAATTATTCTTGATTTTTCTTTCACATCCTACTTTTCCTTTTGCCGATGCGCAGAAAAATTGACTCTACTTTCCCATTTGAGAGAATTTATTTCGAGCTCGCATGTTATGTGCCCAGAAAATTGGTGTGAAATCAAAGTCAGCGCAGCAAACTTAGCGATGTTGCTCTGCAGGGCACTGCGAGAAGGTGCGAGGTAACGCTGTGAATTTATAAGGAAGAGGTGAGGTTTCATCACAGTTTCTCGCCTGCTTGGAACAAACAGAATGAGAAGCCAAAAAACTCAAGAAGAATATGAGTAGATCAGGAGAATCGGACAGCATTAGAATGCTATCAGCAGAATTTTTAGGAATTGTCTATTCTGTAGTTCGCCCCAAGGTGCGCACGGAGCCTAACCCCTAATAAATGAGATAGAATAGATGGCTGAAATGTAATGAATTGTGAAAAAATGACAGAATTCCAGCAAAGAGAGAAAGCGGAGTAAAAAAAACTTGTTAACAACTTACTTGTTAGCCTTCAGTCCTACTCCATTGAATTCCACTTTCTTCTCCTTGTGTTCCTTAATAGTGGTTGCAGGGACGGCGGCCTTACGTGGAGGCGTCTTCTTCTTCGTTTTCGTAACCATTTCGGTGACTGTAAACATTTACAGAAGCATATTCCTAGACTGTAAGAGGAAACAAGAAAGAACATTCAATAGCAATCCAAGGAAAACACTAGACAATGACGGGCTTCATAAATGATTAGGTACGTTTTCCTGAAGCTGGTTCTGGTCTTCTACAAACGCTACTGAAGAATTCTACACAACAAGTTTCAAGAAGAAAACGACAGCGCCTTCCCGACAGCAGCAGGACGAAATCGATTACATGACACGCTGGAACACCAACTACTCGGCTGCGCTAATGGGTTGACTTAATTAAGGCGAAATGTTTTTAAAATATTCAGCAAACATTCGTATAAATTCCAACCGACAAAGAGCGCAGAGAAAGGAAAGACCGCTCAGAAAACCCATCACACGTCACGAATGTCGTGTTCACCGCGAATTTCGATGCAAGTGTGTGTCTGCACGAAAAGAGTGTGACCGTACTCCGAAAATAGCGTCGTTGCTAGCTCGCATGGTAAAGTGTGGAGTGATAAATGCTCTTTTAGCTCACAGCAATTCAGAGAATGTGCAGGATTGATGTTGAATATGCGAGCTAATATTCGGCGAATGCTGTGCTTGTAATGACTTCGTACTAACCGGTTTCCATTGATACAGATGTCCGTGGGCGGCGACGCTGGCGGCTTCGGCGACGGCAAAATTGGACTTTCACTTGATGAAATCAACTGTTCGATATTGTGGCGTAATAACGAGTACGTCACAATGAATTACTCTGTAATGTGTCATTAAGATCGGATCAAAGTGAATTGCTGACGAACAGGTACCGAAAGTTGGAAACGTAAGCGAAATCGATCACTACTTTGCTACTGCTAGTTCGGTGTAAAAATCAAAGGAAAATGAGCAAAAAAACCAGTCCCGGCCGCCCAATGGTATTTTAACAAACGAGGAAAAAACATCTGGAGAGTAATGATCGAAAATCGGCCGAAAAGAAAGAAAAACGAGAGAGAAACAGAAGTCGCTCGGTCGACGACAGAATCTTTCGGTCAAGGAAGTGCCGCTGCTTTCGCTAAAGCACGCTGTAAAGATAAGAAGAAACGAATGGCGAAGAGTTAATTCATTGCTTCTCGTTTTTGCTTCACTTTATCCACCTTCACACCACCTTCACCACTGTCTCTGATCCTCTTCGACTTTTACAACAATAAAGTGTAAGAAATCATTCGCACTGAACATCCATAGGGTAGTAGGCAGTCATTATCCCAAATATTAGATTCATTCCCAAGATGGGACCCTACGATGATCCCCTGACTCTCTTTTGGTGCCTTTCATTTAGGGAAATATACTCCCTTTCAAAAAACGAGAAGAGCGTCGGGTGCAGACCATACACCACAAGTGACGACGGCCTCCACAAAATGTAAATGTTTTCTGCCAATGAAATGATTAGCCTGTTGCAGTTGTATTCTATCAGTTGTCACTAATTACAACTATCATTTACCAAAAATCAGCTATCACTATGAACCACTACTAACCAGATTTACTTGGAGGCCGTCGTCACTTGTGGTGTATGGTCTGCACCCGACGCTCTTCTCGTTTTTGAAAGGGAGGGTACGTGATCATTGGTGGTATAACATGTGATCAGAGCACTAAACGTTGTATGACTCAAAGAGGCACCAGAATTTCATTCCAAAGGAATTCCCAAAAGTTCACAAATTTTCTTTTTTTTATTTTCAATTTCATTTTTTTATTGTACAATTTCCATTCCAAAAGAATTATCAAAATTTTGTGAACTTTTGGAATTCTTTTGAAATAAATTTTGGTGCCTCTTTGTGTTATACAACATTTAGGTCCTGATGAGGCTCCGGGACAGCACAATACTGAGAGATCATATCACTGTTAACCGCTACCGTACCCATGCTCTGTTTCCCGTAGTGAGATGTGTCGTAATTGCAGATTCAAAAAAACAAACGCGCCATCATATACCAAAAAACACACATGATATCGATTTTTTCAAAGTTTACTGTGCTCCTGAGTTTGCAATGTTGACATGTTTCGCCGTGGGATAGAGAGTGCGCATATTCAGGTCCAGGAATCGAACAAGCGACTTTCAGAAATGCTTCATAAGGTCTGAGATCATTTGGTGTTCGTAAACTAGACGAACAGCTGGCGACGCACATTACATGTACATATTACATCTGTTAGTGAAAGTGTTTTTGAAATGTAAAAACTTTGCAGATTTTCACGTGAGTTCCTCCTTTGCTTCCCGTAAAAACAGAGGCATCGTTCGTTATCAAGAAATTTATTCATTTATTTATTTGTTTGTTTATTTATATGTGGTGATGTGTCCTGATAAACGTTAGCTGACTGTAAGGAAGGTTAACTGAATAATACAAAAGCATAAAAAAAGCAAAAAAAAAATTTGTGTGGAAATGGTGTAATAGAGAGTAGTAATACCGCGTTATCACACACGAGACCTCTGACTGCGGCGACTCGAAATGTGTGTGGAAGCGCGCCGCCAATAAATACCTTGACCGCTGCATCGCTGCGATTTTCACTCGCTCGCAACATAGCGTGTCTGCGTCCTCTCATACGTCGTGCTCTTTGCGTACTCTCTCTCTCCTCGTCGCACTATCTTCCCCATCGTGCCACGGTTGGCCTCACAGGAGAAAAAGCCCTTGATTTCAGTATATTCTAGATTCCCTTGACTTTTTCCTCAATGAAAATCTCATCGCGATTTCCTTTTTAGTTTCGAGTCGAGCAACACCCATTTCCATCGCGACCTAAGCCTTTGATTGTCCCTGCTATTAGAACATAATCGCAAAGAATAACCTCATTCTCAACGCCCAGAGACAAAGTGGACCAACGGAATCGATGTTGCGGTATCACTGCATATTTTTCATGGGCAAAACGTGAGGTAAATGTAGGCTGAGCGCCTGGCTCACCACCAGATACGGCTGTGGACGCCAAAGCCCGCTTTATCTTTAGCGTTATCCCTTCAATAAATTAGATTGATAGAAAATAGCTGTAGCTCAAAAGCGCCGTGCTGATCCTCAGATATCTTGGCTAATCTTTTTGATATCGAGCAGCTGTGAAGTAGCGGTCAGTGTCGCCGCTAGTGCGCTCATGGTTCGCCGACCTAAAACTGGATTGATCTTCCCCAGGGTCAAGCATACCTTCCGTTTCTCTGATGCAAGGTTAATGTGCTACAGACCCCTAGGACAGTGAGAGTACTGGCTCGTACTCCTGCTGGAGGCCGAAAGTCATCGCAGAGGCCACGATGTATTGGAATGCTTTAGACTCGAATTTGAATAGAATTCGGTGACTATATGACGGAGGGGTTAATCCACATTGAATGCAAGTGGTCGCTTCATGTCCTTGTATCCTGCGCTTGCCTCGCCCGAGCGATGAATGCACAAGAGTTCATGTGCGTTGATAGAGAGAATGCAAGGAGTCTGTCGACGGCCGATAGCTCGAAAACGGGCATCTGATGGACACAGTATTCAAAGATGCTTAGGTGAAGACTGACAAAAATGTTTCGGTCCGACTTGAAGTACGAATCAGTGACTAGAAAAAACTATGAATCTAAAGGATCTAGATGATGCCTATTTCAAATCACGGATTCACACGCTTCCCTGGTGCACGTACTCAGGTGTTAGTGTGCCGAGACAACGCCTTTCTTTTCCGGCTACACATGGGCTTTGTCGTTTGCCTGTGTGGCACCGTAGAGGAATAGTTCTTGGGATCCTCCTCCATAAGTACACGCAGCCGTTGTTTCACGATACTACTCACCGCCTGCGAACCCACAGTGTTATCCGGTCGAGAAGGAATGAGACCTCTAGCCTCCAATTATTTCAGCAGATTCACTCGTGCATCGATTTTCTAGAGGCAGTAGCTCCGAATGTGCAGGACTCCTGCCGACCAGCATTTCGGACAACGTCTTATTGGTCCACGTCCTGTCCGGGGGACCTCGTTGAGCTCGGACTTGCACCTAATGCGCGTAATTCATAATGGCGCCCAGCCTCATCGAGTAGAAAGCACACCTGTATGAATGGTTCTCATAGACTCAAATAAACTCTTCATCTCCATTTAGAACCTCCAGTCTGGAGGTACCCAAGTGTGACTACTTCACCTCCAACACTGTGGAAAGTTAAACTCTTTCCCAGCTTGCCCCGCCCCCCCTCCCCCGGTCGACTGACGGACCTGAACCCAGTCGCTTTAAGTCGCTCTCAGTTCCATCTTTTCGTCTGCCTCTCTCAACCTTATCAACGGCTTGTGAACATTTTGATCTCACCAGACCATTCAACTTTTGACATAGTTGGGTCACCGCACCTCAGAAGTCCTCCCTCTACAAGGCCCAGTCTTAAGGCTCTCGACCGCGCGCCTTCTGCGACTTGAGTGAGCCAGCAACGTTCTCCAACTGCTGTGCCTCCACCACTTCCGTGCAGGACCACGGAAGAAAGTTCAAGTAGTCCGTAAACCGGGTCCCTCTCCTCTCCAAGGCTTAATCCTAGGGCATTCAGCCGTTCTCTAATCGCCTGTTCTAGCCATCGCGGCAGGACCATTAAGGAAAAATCAAGTTGTCCGTAAACCACCCCCCTCCCTCTTCATCACCCAGAGAATGAGGCTCGATTCCAGAAATATGTAAATGCGTTATGACTTTTCAACCGCTGCCCCACTGCTCATTCTTATACTTTACAGAAGCACTACGGAGAATCAACGTGTCTTTCCTATGACAACCTCATGTACCTAGAGAAAGTGCAGAACATTCGGGAGAATATTTGAGAGAAAATACGTAGCGATGGGAAGCAAGAGGGGAGCTTCGACCACGGTCTCGACCGCTGATGATAAGCCGCGTTCATGGGAACA
Organism: Ostertagia ostertagi; assembly: GCA_036418205.1. Taxonomy (NCBI): domain Eukaryota; kingdom Metazoa; phylum Nematoda; class Chromadorea; order Rhabditida; family Trichostrongylidae; genus Ostertagia; species Ostertagia ostertagi. The sequence goes on along the minus strand of MU870511.1, from coordinate 12,813 downwards.
TGTTGAGGAACGGCTGCTGTTCAGACTGCCACAATCGTCGATTCGAAATTCCCCGATAGTTTGTTGGAGATCTCTTGCGAAACACCACCACTCACCACAAAAAAATTCACTACCTGAATAATCGAAGTAATGAGGAAGTAAATCGAACCATTACAACTGGCACTTTTTCATCGGACAACTGGCACTTTTCCGCAATAACCTGCCAGATGGGCAGCAAAAACCTGGACATTTCTCTCGGTGAGAGCTATTAATCCTCCATTCTCATCCTCTTTTATGCGCTAATTAAGTTCTAATGGACTGAATTTTAATGGGGCAACTTAAGTGAGAGAGAGACCACTGAAATCTGTTCGCCCAACATCCTTCATCTCTTCGATGTCCGGCTACTGCAATCAAGATGTTTGATGAACACAAAAACAGTGGCATGAACGTCAGCTTGGTCTATGCCAGCTCCATATCGTTGGGTAACGGCAGCATTCAAAAGTTGTCACGATTTAGTGAAGAAGGTCAAAAGCACGGCACATCCCACTAATCAACATCGAGTACTTTAGTTTACTACAAGGACACTTCCAATGGCTTATTCTCTGCGAACAAAGACATTGTGAGAGGGGCTTCCGAGGTGGTGAGTTTAGTTTATTCCCGTAGTTCGGAAAAGGGTCAATTGGCCACTTTGTGATTTTAGGGGAATTGTTCAGTTGGAAATTTGTGGCTCATTGGGCTCCCGTTCCCCGACACATAAACACCTACTTAGCGACCATGGAGATAGTTTTTAGTAACATCAATATACAGTTAAGTTTCCCCAAACATCTTCGAGAACGCCGATTTATGGGCGCATGGGCGGAGCATGCAGTCTCACGAAAGAAGGACGGATATCTGGTGAGGTGTATTTGTGTCAGTGATGTGTAATTACCTAAAAAATGAACCGATGGCAATGCCAACGAATTTCCACATAGGCACAGACACAGCCCTTTTCCATGAGATCCCGCTGGCCCCGCCACCGTCCCCAGAGTGTGATTCTTATGAAGCTTGTCTTTCTTCTGCAATTTGGTTACCAATGTATGAAAACTTCGTAACCTCTCTGGTCTGTCGATATTCCTACCCCCTCTAAGGAAATTGGAAAACCACAATTCCATGTACGCTTCCTTTATAAAAATACCCATATCGTGTACTCGAGCGGCGTATATAAATTTCTGTGCTTCCATCATCTGGCGAAATATTTGGCATAAAAAATACATAAGGTAGAAGCAACTGCGGTAGTGAATATTTCACAAGCAAGAATCGTGGCGATTCACTCCAATGGAGCTTACAGGGTATAGTTCGGGAATGAGCACAAGTGCAGAATTTTCGGACAATTGGAAGTCGATCCCACTACCGCTTGCGTTTGAGTCAGTGTCACCCCCGTTGCGCTTTTCTGCTTCACCTCTCACAAGGAAATGGTTCCACAGTAAAGAAAACATTTTTGACAGTGTCTGAAGGGGTACAGGGATAATCTCATTCCAAATGGCCGGACTGACCAAGTAGACGGTCACACTTTCGTGCCCAACCATTTCGTCAGCAAAGTTGGAAGAGTGAGCTTTTGGTGGTTCAGAAGACAAGGTTTAAACCTCGACCCACGTCGGGGCTCTAAAATAAGAGCACTGTCATCCACCTGCGCTAAGTATCACAGGCACAAAACCTGACCATGGCGCATACTATACCTATTTAGGAGTGATGAGCGAAAGTACAGAGTCATTGAGGCGAGTTTTTCTAGGAATTCCAAATTGAAGCAAGCCACAGACAGCCTCAGAAAATTGATAACTGGGTGGCATGACTTTTCAGCTTTCTTACTTTAGCTTTTTACTTCTTATCTGTTTTGCCATATGGGCTACGTGAGACCACTGAAGACCACGAACAATAATCGTTTGGCATTATCGAAACATATGAGGGCTATAGGCGTTCAATCACAACTACAATCGGAAAGAAGACAACAGAATTATGGCGTATACCAAAACCATACCTTAACGTGAAGGATCCTCTAGTATACTGTAGATGGGCAACACCTTTGTAGATGGAGTTTTATTGCAAAAGCAAATAGCAACGTGACACCTCCAAAGTGCTTATGTAAACGAGAACGGTGCTATCAGTTTATGTATACATCGATAAAGGGCTCTCCTTTCTCATGACTGGAACAGAATGACGTCACTTAACCCAACAAAGGCAAGGCTTACGATTAAAAGACAGCTCGCTAGAAATCGATGTAGAGGTGGACAGTGATGCAGGGGCGAATAAAAAAATATGAAAAATGGCCAAGAACCGCGAGAATTGGAACCTTTGCCCGCTGGTTCGCGCGGAAGGCGTATCTCAGCTGTGCTGACCTCATCAATGCTAACGCTCTCTCTGCTAGAGTCAGACGGCGAGCGGTGGGCGGGCAGGGGCGCAAGCGGCGCGGGTGTGGCTCTGCAAGGCCACTGAGGAATACCCTTCGCAGCGAATATTCCTTTAACTTGAATTTCGTAAAAAAAACGGTGTTCACTCTATGACCGTCACTGTCGGGACGCGATCGGAATGTGACCATTTAACATTCAACCAGGAAGATCTAGTATACGCCACGCAAACGACACCAAATTAGAGCATAGAAGTAATTGATGGGATCATGAGACACAAGTTCAAAGAGCTGAGACTATTTCAAATTGATGGGTGTTTAAACCTGATAAATCGAGCCATGGCTCATTTATTCGGTTTTTCATTGAATGCTGTTTTTCAGGCGATCGCCCAGGCTTGAATTTACGACCCTCAATAAATCGTCGATACTCGACTTCTGTTTGCTCAAGTTCAGCCGCAAGCACAATCGCATTGTTAAGCCATCGATTAGGTAGTTTGCGATAGGGGTTCAGCGTCGGCAGAGGGGCGTTCTTCCTATAAGCAGGCCAGGAATAATCACATGACTTATTACTTAGTTTTCTTACACATACTACAGTTTTCCCCATTTTTTCGCAAGAGTGGAAGGGGTACTGGCAAACTGTTTCACTGACCATGCTCAAAACCTGGGGTCAAATACTGTATCCAATCTTCTTCATGTAAAGGCAAGTCTTGCAGATGAGCACAGGGAAAGGATGCCTGCCTCGTTTAGTCTCCTTCTAAGGGCACGTACCAAACGGAGCTCTCCTAAAAATTTCAAACAACGGACAAAAAAATTTGGGTCGAAAGCACACCTTTTAGTAAGAATGAACAATTCATGCAAAGAATTGGTGCAACAAAAATGGCCCAATTCCAATTCTTCAATTACCTAACATTTCCTTCTTCCTTTTTCATATTTCTTTTTAACTCTGACGAGGCGTGCACAGGTAAAGGCTGCTTGTTGAGATAGTAAATGTACAGACGTCTAGAGATTTCGTCAGTCCTTTGCTAATTCTGGTCAAGTATCAGGCTTCTGGCATGCACTTAGTTTGATGTGCAATTTCGCTTCCATTTTGTTTTGTAGAGGTCAAAAGTAAAGCTTGTCTCTAGCCCACGTCTCTTTCTTACGTTTCTGATCATGTTTTGTATCTAAAGATTATCGGTATTATCGATGGCTGGCCGCGCTTGAAGTGCATGATAAAATAAAATAAACTATAAGATGAACAAATAAATTTTTTGCATCCGGCGAGGTCAGTGGGGATGGCCATATTTCAGAAACAGAGTAGAAAAATGTATAGAATACATATAACTCAAACTCGATATCGGCACTCATCAATCAGTTCGGACGTCGGGGAAAATAGGCAAGTGCCCAGCGCCTGGTCGGCTGGCTTGAATAATAAATATTATAAGGGCCTGAGGAAACCTTAAAACATCAGCTCATCAGACAGCAGCAAAATTCCCTTAATTGATGTGCCAAAGCAAGCGATACTGCGATTGTTTCTGCCCAGCTTTTCTGCCGAATCAAAACGTATAAGAGGGTTGGGATTTCCTTGCACTGCATGGTCTGGGAAATTTTTGGTCTATGCGATGGCAGCCATTGTCTCCTACAATACCTCATTGAAGCCCTCCTAATCAAATTCAGATGCTAGTATTAGCTTTCTTGATACTGAAATTCCGGGTTCGTGTCTCTAGGTCCTTGTCAAATCGGTTTATATACCCGTTTTCCATTCCTGTGGTTACACTTCACATCTCGACTGTCACTTGCATGCGCAATAATATTTTAGTTCAATCTCGGACCCTGCCTTTCACGTACTTTGGTACCTATACTAAGCCCGGAACTCGGTACCCGTCGGCGCGTGAGCTTAGAATAGTGATTCGGTATTTCGAAAAAAAGTCAGCATGAAAAATCGAATAAACGAAAACCACCCGCCATTGAGGTAGCATAAACTCCAAAATTTTGATTATTCTGTCAAGGCGCTCGTCAAATCGGGGTTTCCGTCCTATCCGCATTTAATAACATTCAGCTTTAGGTTCGAAAATAAGAGAGTGAAGAAATTCCCGAAAATTCTTTCCTTTCATAGCAGAAGCTAAGTTAAATCTATTTTGCAAGTGTGGCTTGCGAATATCGTACCGGACAAAGTGCGGTATATTCAAGGGTGTGCAGGACAGGCGGAATATTCGATACAGTACCAGTAAGTAGGTTTATGGTGGTCTAATACGCCTCGATTATTGCCTGGTAATGGGATCCGCTCTTCTAAGGGTATAAGGGATACTGAGGCTCTCATGGTGGTTTATAGCAAGGTCGAGTGTACTGCGATTTCATGACGACAAACTGTTCCCATAGTTAAAGCAACAACCCCAAAAGGATTAAGACTTCTGCTACTAAATGAATGAAAAATCGGTGAGCCCTAGTCCGAGACCATTATGAGGCGTCGCTGATAGCAAAAACCCAAGATTGGAAACGCTTCTAGTGTGGGAAGTTGGATTGGTGCCAACTTTGTGCGCCCTGCCATTTCGTACCGCCCACACATTGCTAGCCGTTGAGGTCGCGTGACTGGCTGCATGGGTGGTAGCGTTGGAAGAGGGTTCACTGACTACTTGTTCTTTCGTCTGTGGTCCTGCCATGGATGTCGGAGAGCACAGATGATTAGGGAACGGCGCCAGGATCGGCTCTAGGTCCCAAGAAGCCGAGAGACAGGACTGAGCCTTGTAGGGGGAAGGGACTCCGAGTAGGTGAGCGCCATAACTACAGGCAAAAAGTATTAAACCTATGTGGGTTATTGCTGGTCATTAGCTGTGAGAAGGCGATAAGAGCGCGGCAAGACGAGGAGCGTGAAATTGAAGCAGCCTTAAAGACTAGAGTTGCTAAGTAGTTGCCGGTAACCCGTTGGCAAGAGATCTACCTGTTTTCTGAATAGCTTCCCATCGCTTAGATCGTTTTGTATTATCGTAGTTTGTATGTTTGTATCAGTAGTAATACAGGGGGGGGGGGGATAAAAAAAGACATTTTGTCTCCACATTCAGATGGATTTAATCACACTTTGCTCAATTCTAACCAAATGTCTCCCAACTTAGTATTGAAGAGCACATTTCATTCTATAAGAAAATCTTCATTGTGGCCACCTACGTGGACGGCAATCAGAAAAATTTGCCCTGTAAACATGGTGCACTGGTCGAGCTCAATGGGGTCTTCGAAGGATCGTGTACCATAACGACCTCTATCATTAAAACCCGGGTTCCTGAAGGGGAATTACCTTACCTGAGAGCATGTCTTCTAGCAGGATATATCCAACAGTTGATCAATTGACGAACCTTCTGTTATAAGCTTAAGCTGGAGCAGTTACGGTAGGCCTCCCATTGTACTTGACCGAGATGGCTAGGATGACGCCGATAAATTCTGAAGACAGGTTGAGGGCATGAAAGGAGGGCGCTGCGTTCACTTCTAAAAGGGACTCGCAGGGACACTTTGCTGGGAGAAACTTCTTGTAGCGGTCCGCGATCTCGCTGATGAAAAAAACCGAAGTGCGACATGAGCAAAATGCCTTTTTCTTCTGTATGCGATTGCAGCCGCAATACTTGCTGGACTGAAGCCAGCAACAAACGGGCATAGCAAGCTATCGTGACTAGGTTCGTCCGGCCACACCCCTTCCCCATTATTCGCCCCAGAGAAAAGGGACAGTACTTTGTTCAAGGGCTCATCGGCAATTTTCTTTATTGTTTCTTTTCCGTCCGTATTAAATCAACACGCCCCATCCACGATTTCATTATCGATCGCTTTAGCTCCACGAATTCAACCTGGAGTTGTTGCTTTGAAATATTCTTTTCATGATATCAACCCATCAGATGTTTAACATTGACCGGTTTACTACACAAAACATCGTGTGGGAATGGGGGGGGGGGACTTAGTTTGAATAGGTGGCCAAATCGAAAAACGCCGCGCGACCCATTATTTTGGCTTCATAATCACCACACATAACTTTAATTGCTCAACACCTGAATTAGCCACCCAGTTATGAGACGATGAGATGCTGGCATGTGCTGGCAATAGCCCAGTACGTCATTCCTTTGGTACGTTTTCGTCATGTTCATAGTAAATCAGAATCCTTGAAGTATGCTAACAGATTTACGAATTGTTTCAGGTGCTCGATCGGAACTTGGACTGAGCGATTTTTTGTCAAATTGCGCCGTTACCAGTGATCGCTGGTTGATCTCAAGCGCTTCTGAGATGGGATCATGAGACAGCACGGCTGTTCCGTACTCTCATGTGTGGGACTCATGTGATGGCTATTGTCTGGAACGTGACGGTTATAAGGTGGATGGCAGTGGCAGCTCACAATCGACGCCAGTTGTTTTGGCCGGTGAAATGATTACATCCGTGACTCAGTTCAAAGCAGAAACGAGGACTAAATCGGGCGAACTACATACCGGTGTATATATGGAACTTGGTTCATTGACTTTGTGAACATAAGCCCTTGACTTTCGTGCCATAAGAAGAGGATTCATTAACGCTTTTTCTATTCCACTAAGAATTCCCGTCACTAACAGGGTCTAATTTGTAATGCCCTCAGAGTTGACAAAAAACCAAACGAAAAACGCTTCATTTCCCATTAATCCATTATCGGCTATATGTGTCGTAAGAGCGTTTCGGTGAGACATTATTACAAACACATCAACGTGCCTGAAATTTCTGCTCAAAGTAACAGTTCCAGCAGGGTTTTCACCTTCGGCACTAATGGTATGGAACGATGCGCTAGCCCTAGTCAAGAACATAAAAAGTGTGACTGATCAAAAAACACCTCAGAAAGTCGCTAGAAAGGGAGCTGAACAGCTTCGATAAGGGTTGGTACCAATCGGTTGCAATCCGCCTCCATCCGCTCAAACCACGCCCATCGAATTCCGTGTAAGCATAGCGGTTCTCTGGTGCCCAGTTAGTTCTTTCTTTGATCTGACTCATCACTTCCAGGGCGGAGACCAGCGACGCCGCCGACACGGGGAGACGTCTGGCAGCAGCGGCCGAGGACCGCGACCTCTTCCTCACCTCCGCTTCTCACCTTCCAAGGGCGACGCCCTCAACACCTAGAGCTGCATACGATCTGATCGTTCTCTTTGTGCCTTTGTCTATAGTGTGTTCATTTATCTCCAATGGTTACTTGTGCCTTTCATTCGATGTTTCTCGTGTATATCTCGACGTCTATCTGGTAACTTGTATTGGTATTGATGTCTTAAGGATAAAACTTAGTAATTTACTTTTCTGTGGACAAGAGAATGATCTAGCAGCTTTCATTGCGTGCGCTCGCTTACTATTGGAGCCATTCAGCTGCCCTTCCTAGGGCTTTGTCCAATGTGCAAGTGTTTTTTGTTCAGGTCACTACTCTTATATTCATTACTAAGCTAGCGGCGTCGTCATACTATTGTAGTGTGCGAAGTGTATCACATCCTCAGCCCTAGCACTGTTGTTCAATGCGCGGTGGATCACGCCGGTAGCGAGACAAACAATACGAGACGATGGTAAAATTTGATACACGGCAGATGCATTCCTGCTACGAAATGTCGCATTTCAGAATGGATCTAGCGGGCTGTACACGGTGGCGAACGCGTCAGTCAAACAAGAGATCCAGCGACAGTAACCAGCTTTAGTTTGAATTGTGACGTTACCCTGGAACCACGAAAATCTGACTGTGAATGGTGTTACGATAGACAGGAAAGCTTCACGTAAAACCAATGCGAACGCTTCCAGCCAAAAGTCAGAAAGCGCACGAGAAAGTCGAAAGCCAATCAAATAAGTGTGGTCAAGGATGCAGGGAATTGGGAAAGCAAATTCATTGCCTCATGGATTGCAGCTTAAGTCAGTACTGATAACGACACACAAGAAGAGAAAACCATTAGGGAAGTAGTATGCGACGGATCCAGTACTAGGGGGATAGGCACACCGATTTTTTGTATACGGTAGGCGCAAATGTATGTACTATGTATATACGTAGGAACAGTGCCCAATTGTAACGTGATGAGAAGCTATGGAAGTATCTTTACATCATTCCATCGTTTTATAACTGCATCGTCCTGCCTCCCACCCTTTGAGTTGGCTACACTCCCTCTGACTCACGAATTCCCTCGAAAACACCATAGTAGCGGGCAGCAGTCCCCATGTACATACATTTCGCACCTACCGTATTCAAAAAATCGGCATGCCCGTCCCATTTGCATTGCACCGGACTCGGCTACAAAACACAACAATGCTTCCAAAGTAACCAAGAGTAACCCACATGAAAATTTGCCGAAGCAAGCTCTTACAATGAAACAATCGATATAAGAGAGTGAGTGCAAGTAAAGTATTCCGCAATTATATGAATGATTTCACCTATGAAAGATTGGGTAAAAAATTTCTCGCACATGTGACAAAATGGCAGAGGTCGGACCGATGCAGTGCCTGACCGGATCGGAGAGAGGTTTGATAAGAGGCCAGATATTGATCACGGCACGTCCGGGGCGAGATTACCGGCACTAGAGCGATTTGAAAATCCATTATTAATGGATGTTCAATGAATAAAATAATCAGCGGTGGAGGACTTATGAATAATGGGTGCAAAACTAGTTGAGGTGGCATGAATACGGTAGGTGCACAATGTATGCAGTGACGGCACAAATGCTACGAGAATTGACAGGAGCTAGTCTTGGAGGGGGAAGGGGATTTTGAGGGCGTCGGCAATCTTAATTTCTCCAAAGTGCCTTTTCCACCCAGGCTTAGTCCTAGTGGCCGAAAGAGAGGAGATAAGCCTAATCTACACGTAAATGAAGAGATTAGCAACTGATCTTGGCTTGCTTTTGATTGCTTCTGATTGCATACACTGTGCATCGATCGTGTTCCAAAATCGAAAGCACTCCAGGGGTGAGCCATGTATTAGATATCCGTTGAAGTTATAGAAACATTTGAATACGAACTGTTTCATCTACAGTTGATTCAGTATAGTTTCTGCCGAGATTTGACAGTAATCGTTTTATATGAAGGGTCCGCAGGCAAAGAATTGTAGCTGCACCAAACTTAGGCCAATTGAAAGTTTTTAAGAATAATTATAAACATGATATAGATTGATTTCGATAGATTACCGTCGTTGATTTTTAGTGGAAGCCTACAAAAATATAATGGTAAGAGAAATGATCGCCATGTGAAGTTTCAACAGCAGCGGCTTTCAGAATAAGCGTTTGAACCGCCCAAGAAACAGACGCTGATATCAGCTTACATGTGATCACTTCTGCAGCAGCTGCGCATCAGCAGGGCTGATCTTAGGTCATTTCTGCATCGAAGTCCTTGGCTATTCACATAAAATAACGAAAACCAGCATTCTTGTGAAACATTCGCAAGGCGAACTGCGGCGTTAAAACAGCAGTTAACAAACAAAACAAGTCAAAAAATCATTGCTAAAGCTTTCAGCCTCGCGGTCATTGCCGATATCGGCTAACCGGCTCAACACGTTATACGTGTGAGTGCTGAAAGCTATGGTACGTATACCATGAAAAGCTGAGTTGGAATGAAATGGTGCCCCGGTAGCGTAACTGGTAGCGCACTTGCCCGGAAAGCGAGAGGTGCGGGTTCTAGTCCCGCCTGGGGCGAAAGTTTTGTTCACAACCCAGCATTCTTGTGAAACATAACGAACTTCGTTATGAACATTAAAAAGTTATCGCAATGAGGAGAAAATTGATGAGAAGTCCTGTTTCTGATCTTCACATCACCATGACCGATGAGATGAGCAAAGTTTTAGATCAACTCAACGCTTGATCGTTTAGAACTGTAGCTCTTTCCTTTTGTGTGATTGATCGATTAGCCCCATAGCCTCTTAAAATAATAGATGACAATGGATATGGGAAAAGTGGAATTCCAGTTTTGCTTATGAGATTCAACTGCATCGTAAAAATAGCTGTAGCTTCAGTTAGTACAGAACGAGTGGTGAGGCACGTAGCCATGATCTTACTACCTAGACAGTCGGCAGAGGACAGACCTCTCTGTTCCGCACTCAAGGTCACCAGCGAACCTTGTACGTATGAACCTTCCCTGACGGCTTGGGTGATCTGCTGGTCAGATATCCTAATCGCACCTAGATGTGCAGGTAAGACAGTGTTGGTAGAGCTGGGATCCTCAACAGCTCCCTTAAATCTTATGTTGTCAATTCAAATACGCATTGAAGTAGATTTTCTGATTTGAAGAGTTTAATAACCATAAGTTAATCTACGGGCGGAAGTGGTGTAGTGACAAGTGCGCGCTCACCACGCGAGCGGTCCGGGGATCAAATCCTGGGTCGTGAGTCGCCCGGGCCAACCAAGCCTTCCATCCCTCCGGGGTCGGTTAATTGGTACCAGACTTGTCTGGGAGGATAAAAACACTGACTTGAACATCGGCTGGCCCCCGCAAGTCATTGTATAGGCCACATCGCATTCAAACGCCACTGCGAATGTACAAATGGAAGTAGAATGCGTGCCGCATCCCAAAAAGGGATTGATCAACGGCAAATGCTTTATCCTTTTATCCTTTATCTTTATAATCTAACCATAAGTTAGTACTAATGTGCCACAGATAATGTTAACCTAAATGCGTAAATCCTATACTGAAGTAGGGTACTTGCCTAAGTCGGGGAGCCGTCTTTTTACCAAGATCAACGAGGAGACAGGGTACGTACTTGATTTTTTGGAGGAGACGTCATATTTTGATTTTTATAATGGCTAATAGTGAAAAGAGGAATGGGCGCATTGGATTCTTGAGAAGGATTAGTGGTCGTGGAAATGTGCTGGATCACGCTCGCCGCTCAGGGGAAAGAAGTCGTTGAATGGGTCTCTCCGATTGACGAAGGACTTTGGAGATTCTCGAAGGCAGTGTTGAAAGGTTGTTAGAGAGGTCGTATGGAGGCCCCTACGAGGGTATCGTGAAAATTTTCAAAATCTGCACAACGGGCAGTGGAGCTTGGCGATAGTTCGTGGAGACGATAATATTTTCAAATCTGCAGAAGGAGTCCCGCAAATGTTGTGCGGGTGCTAGGAGTTTCAATTCTGCGTTACTATTCTCTGTTATAATGGCCTTTTTATGTCTGTACGAGTTTTGTCGAAGAATGGTACGAAAAAAGCAAAATGCTGAGCTGATGGGTAAGGATTTAGAAGGGGCAGTAGCAATGGAAGTAAGACCACGTGAACAAACGCGTGATAAAGTTCCGCCTCTTCAGCAAAACCAAAAGATTTCATAAAAAAGAAGATCTCTTATAACACTCTGGAACCACCCATATAGAGTGAGACAAGACCACCATAATAGATTTGACCAAGCAATATCGATGTAGATACAACCAGAATACTGGGCTATGTACTAACCTTTCGGCCCAGGCGGGATTCGAACCCGCACCTCTCGCCTATCTGGCAGCTGCGCTACAAGTTAAGCTACCGAAACAATCAAAAGCAATCAAAAAAATGATGTTGATGTTCGAGTAAAATGTGAGAAACGATATAATTGAAATAGTTCACTGAACGTAAGGAAAAGAAGGAATCTGGCGTGATGTGAGGAGGGAATTCAGCCAGATGGACGCTAATGGCTAGAGCTTTCGGCATCCCAGATATTTATATGCCCGTAAACTATAATGAGGTTAAACAAGGGCAAGCCACATTGGAGACGAAATCCTAACCTCTGGCCTCGGTTGTGCTGTAATGAGCGCAGCACTTTTTGACAGCTGAGTGAATTACAAATCGATTGAGCGACAATCAACTTTTGACAGCTCTTCGTGACTTGAAAGAGTCAGACCAGCAGACATTTGATGAGCAAATCTGTTAGGTGAAATGGTGGAACATATGTCGAAGTCTGTGTGGAAGCAGACCTTGAACAACTGTTTTTAAGAGGATTCCCCGGGAAATTACCACTGATTCCCGAAAACATGCTCATAAAATATAAGTGGGTCTGTACTTCGCCTCTGTTTTCATGAAATTCTCTACTGACATTAGACTCAACGCTATATATCGAACTTGTGGAGGCTTCAAAGTGTCCTGTAAAGAGGGTACACCGCACTCGTTGGGAAGCGATTAAAAACAACTCGAAATACCTCTTCTGGTTGTGCGGACCACTTCAGCTTACTGTCAAAAATGGTGGAGGTTTCAACGACCTGAGTGAGTGAACCTATGCATAAAAGGATGAAGGATGAAGCTCTCGGTTATGCTTCATCCCTTCTGAAATGCACCACCCCTTCTACTTGCATTCAGAAACGAAGTGGCAATTGAATGCGATGTGGCCTATACAATGACTTGCGGGGGCCAGCCGATGTACAAGTCAGTGTTTTTATCCTCCCAGACAAGTCTGGTACCAATTAACCGACCCCGGAGGGATGGAAGGCTTGGCTGGCCTGGGCGCGATTCGATCCAAGTTATGATCGTGCGTCTGGGTAGTACGGTACTTGTCACTACACCAACTCAGCATTT
>MU870510.1:14845-30657 GCA_036418205.1 Ostertagia ostertagi | reverse complement strand
CACTCCCCACGGACATAACTGCAACGAGTGATTAGATGACCCTGTGGCCGGCACTAACCGCCACGCCAATGATTAGAGCCTTCTTAGGTCGCCGACGGTAACCTCTTCAGTGCCAATTGCGTGTCAGTCACGCACCCTCAGGAGCGTTCGCGGTTCCCTCAACCAAGCATATTACTCCTTTCTTTGACTTTCATTCCAATCTGAATTCGTCCTTAAGAAGAACTATGTGTGAGTAAGCCGGCAGGGCAGTGGAACATACACTAGGGGATTGACGGAAACGCGTTCTAAGATTGTCGAGAGCGCCTATGAGCATTGCAATTTCTCCCTTCACTAGTGGAAAAACAATCAACTGATGTCCAGAGGTATAGCTTGTCACTGACACTTCGCGATCTTTGACTTCTAATATCTGCTTCACGATCAATGATCTCTAACAACGAAAGGAAAAAATCAGGCAAGGTGGACAGATACAAAGAGGGAGACAGGAGAGCCCAGTAGAAAGTGTTTCATGGGTGCAAGGTAACTTAATTTTGGCGGAAAAATTCCTTAGAGTTCGAGGCTCTTATGTGACAACGAGCTGAGCAGTGGACGCTCGTCTTTTGTCCCTTCTCATATGGATTCCATAGGTACCATTAAAAGTCTTATAGAGCGACGTTTGCCATTTTCCGAGCAAAACCGCTCTCGATCCTTGATTTTTACGCACGGTAACGCGGCTATCTCTAGCGTATCGTCCACGCCAGAACAAGTGCAAGAAAAATATGGCATTCTCTAGTGCCCGCATGTCTCCGCGACAGTTCAATGGAAAATCTCTAACCCTTGAAAAGATTGTTGCGAGAGCAAATGGCATCAAACAACAAGCGAAAGACTTCATTATCGCTCTTACAAGGGAGGTCGTTCGGCAGGTGAAAGCGCTTCCTTATTAGGTTTTTCTAGTGTATATAGAGGTGATGTGCCTGCCTCACGCTATTGTCTATTGTGAATGTTCCATCTGTTTCGGCTATACACGAACCGTGCGAATACCTAGTTCCGCAACTGCCTCTGAATGCGAAAAGAGGGGTAGGGACAACTGGCCTTGGGTTCGATTTCCGTCGCGGCTGTAGAGAATAATTGCGGACTGTGATCCATTGACGTGCCTCTTTAAAAATAAATTGGCGCAATCACTGTTTTGTGAGTAAAGACGATCATAACATTTCACGGGAGTCTATTGTTAAACGATAATCTATTGTAGCGCTGACTGACAAGAGACCCTTCAAGGTCGCTAGATACCGAAGTAGATTCCGGGGAGACAAAGTATTCGCTCGACATCAAAAAATCCGTATAATGTGCGGTCGATAATCGAGACCAATCAGGTGAAGAGGGTCATGCGAATGGAATGATGGCCTGTAGGAGAGTAAAAACGATGTTGCATCGTAATCAGGCACCGGGATAACCCTTGACAGTACGTATTCCAAGGAAATCAAGATTGTGACCCCAACTTGAAAAACTGTCCTGAGTAAGTAAAAAAGAAATATGCTCCTGTAGCACCAGTTTGACAAGCAAACTTCTGTGGAATAGTACCATCGACTCGTTGCTTGTCAAACGTCACTGCAATAGAGACATGCAGAAATAGTTTTTATATTTCAACTCTAAGGGCTTCTACCCTGATAGGACTATGTGCAGACAGGCTACACTTCCAGAGATTAGATAGGTGAGAGAGCGTAGTGTTGAAGAGGGCACAGGGATGAATAGTCGCATCAATGCTCAAATCAACGGGTAAGGAAGAGGTCCCATTTCTCGGGTTCTGGGGCATTTCTCATGGTTTTTCCTTCTTTCGTACCACTCACCACTCCTAGGTTAATTTGGAATGGGTCGCTTTTCTAGCGCGAATTCGTCCTTTAAGGAAAGCCCATTTCAACGCGGACCTTGTTTGTACTCCTCATAGAATTCGACAGAACACGCCCAATGTTTCTATAATCATGAATAAGAAGCAGCCTCTGTCTACTAGGACTAGTCTCTTCCGTACTGATCAGGATTTTGCGCACAATTGCTTATGCCGTATGAGCCGGCCGACATGAGCGGCACTCCTGCTCCTTAACCACTCGGCTCCAAAGTGCTCTTACTTGAGCTTGTCAGTGGGAAGAAAGGCGAGTAACACGAGGTATGGTAATCTCAACATGGAATCATTTCGTTTATGTCCGCGCTTCCCTATTACCCTTCACGAATAATGCGAAATGGGAAGTTTCAGGAGCACTCCTGTACTCATGAAAAGGTGAAAATCCGTTCTGAAAAAATATTTAGGGACTGTTGGCCGATGGCTTGGCATCTGCTCACGCAATCTGCTAACGAAACAAAACCTGTTCAAAGTGCAACACCTTCTAACAGCAAACAAAACAGGACGTGCAAAAATCCAAAATTCATCTGAAGCTTCAAAGAAAATACTCTCAACAAAACAAGGCCCTATGGCAAGATGTGCGTGTATACGACGACAACACACTAAAACCGCGTCAAACGATTGTTTTTTCTTAGAAAAAGGGACTAAGCCCTGGCGGGGGAAGGGAGAGCCCAGAGCGAGTGAGTGATTTTCGTATTTTTCGTAGGTCTTGCCCACCCCTTGAGGCTTAGTCCTAGGAGAGGCCCGATATCTTGTATTGCGCCCCTTTTTCTGGATGTGGAAAAAAGAAAAAAGAGGTAGGGCAGAAAGTAGGTCAGACTTTTCAGAATACGTCAAGGTTCCTAAAAAATGTCCTAATTCGCTGAGTGAGAGCCGCCGTATATGTTACAGGCTCTAACATGTTCTCTATTGTCAATAGCAGTTGCATCAGCAGATGCCCCGCCGTTGGCCAACAGACCTGTTATTCAGATTAGTTGAGTTAGGAATCTCTTCAGAAAACTATTATCAAGGTTTTCGCCTTGAAAACTAATTATGAGTACATTATTTCTGGAAAATGCAGAGCATATTCGGAATAGCATAAATATAGGGTGGACCTATATTTATGAAATACGGTGTATAATTCATCTCATCCAGGATCCCATATGTTTCTCCATAGACTAATAAACTAAGCGTAGGTGACAGGTATTCACTCGCTAAACGCAATCACGTGCGTGGCTTTAGAATCATTTAAATTTCGCGCCCTAAAAACTCGAATGAACTTCGGGAGAATAGCATACGCCCTACTTCGGGGACGGAAGCAGAGAACTTCCCCTTCCCCGAAGGCATAGCATGCGGCCCATAATGATAAAGTGTTCGATTTGAGTGAAAGCATAAAGAACATTGAAATTGGAATGGAAACATTCGTTAGGTTGAGTGGAAATGCGTATGCGCTGGTGTCGTTGGCTGAGGCATCTTTGCACGGGCTAAGCATAGGACGAGTGGAGGAACTCAAGAATAAATTAGTGCTGCTTGCACACTCCCTTTCTTAGCATCCCTGAGGCTTAGCACTGTGGCCTAGAGGACAGGGGATGTTGGTGTATGGGTTCTCTGCATAACGAGGCCCCACCCTACGACACGTTCTAATCATTATAAGGAAAAATGCAAAGAGACTTGACGGTGGCTCACACAGCGAGCAATGATACATACGATTACACGGATCTGACCTCATTAGCCTACCGGTTTGTTGAGTGTCCTTTAGCGATAATGGAGAGATTCGACATTCGTTGCATCACCAATGTCAAAAAGTCACACACTGAGATTTCCTTTTGAGAGGCTTTGATCTAGAATGGGTAGCACCACGCGGAAATGTTTTGAATTGTTCTGAAGGAAAGTAAGAGAAAATCACTTCAACTATGTTACACCCTGGAATCTCGCTGTTGACATACGGAATAAGGAGCAAGTGAAGGACTGCTAACATCACACTGAGAAATACTTGCAATATGCTACTTCCCAACTCGATAAGATAATGGTGTTACGATGGCCACGTCACTTTTAGCGTGTCAGGCATGTGTATAACGCCGGTTGCACCATACGCAGCATCATATCCGCACAGGGCAGATGCATTGGCTTCCTCTTTGTTGCTATGTTTGGCACAATATAATTGACGAATTGACCTTCGCAGTTTGTTGGATCACCGACTTGGTGAGTGGATCCTGGGAAAGCTGAAAGTAAAGAGCGAGTGCTGTCTTGGGATACCAAAAGTATCAAATATCGCTAGGCTCTTATCTCTCTCTGCCATCATGACGAAGTAGTCACATTATTGCTGATAGTGACATGAGTTTTCTTGTAGTCTTCCACAGCCGAGTTTAACCCGTTGGCGACCGCGCGGGATTTTCGCGTCTGTCCTTTCAGACTAGCGCTGGCAAAGGCGATCCTTTATTCATCCAGAACAAGCTTTCTCAAGGAAGTTGTGATTGCTAAAAGCCCGACAACTCAAAGCAAAGTAAAAGCACGCTATTACTCGAAAAACTCACTAAAGAATCTGCAAACTTGTGAAAAAGATACGTATTTTGAGAAAAGATCATTGGCTCAGTAGAAACCTCACTTTTGATTATTTGTCATACCAAAGTTTGTCGGAAAAAAGGAAAAATACGAAGATATGCTTCATGGCAACCCGAAGACCAAAAAATCAACCCGCAAGTGCGAGCGTATGATTTTTTCGAGAAACAAAATCAGAGAAACGGTGAGAGAATTGGAGAGCGCCAATCCTCCGCTTCCTTGGCATGTCAAGGATTGTGGCAGAAATGAGAAAGAATAAAGTTATGGTCATAAAAGTCAAAAGGTCAACTTGTACAATACTGATACTAATTTTTGTTCAATCGACGGCTTGCGACGGGTACATAGAAACCGTGGCAAACCGTCGGCTCGCCATAACTCTCGAAGAAATGGCTTACGCGATTCGACAGTTACACCAGCTGATAGCTCTGCTCGAGGTCTACAAGACATTATATTTCAATTTTGAAAAAAGCTTTATTCAGGATTGCGCTATGTACTCGACTTCTGTCCGAGAAGTAATGAGTATACTTTGTATGCGATGCGTGCTAAACCCCTCCTTTGCAGTCTACACTCCACAGAAGGGTGGATCTCAACACTTGCCTTGGAATACGCTACGTACACAATAGATCCACCATGTTGTGAGATTGAATGAATGTTCGTTTCGAATTCCACGATCTTTACTACGTTCTAGAGTTCTTCGCTAATTGTCTGAACGTGTTTTCTCTGTGCTCACCATCCCATTCTTAGATTTCAAATGAGAATCTTTGATCAGTATCCAGCAGTAATTATAGGCCTATTATGTGGCATTCCCCACTTTAAGAAGGAAATGTTTTGTGGAAACCTGAGGAGAGGGCGAGGAATTGCCTTCACCGGCGTGGACTACGGTTTCTTGTCTGTAGGAACTGGGTAAAACATTTGGCCGCAGGTGAGCGTTCCTTCCGTTTATAGCTCGTCAAGCTGAAATGTGCATCATTCGATTTCAAAAAATACTATCGATTGGGGTACAGTTTAGGTTGCACACGAAACAGGTTGCACGTTTTTTCATCTTTTCTCCCCATTGCTAATCGTCTTCCCAGTAGGGTGAATAACGATCAAGGATCCTCTACCATAGCCCTCTACCATGCGAGAGTAGTGCCGAGAGTGAAAGCATGCGCGGAGAGCACAGATGGCTCGCCGATGGCGAGAGTGAGCACCTGCGTGGTAGAGCGTGTAAGAAATCCTCGACGACTTGTCGTCTCCTTAAGCAATTTTCACCCCGCTTCCCACCCCTTGGCGGCCACGTGCGATTTACGTGCGCCTCGCCGACCCGCTAACCTCCGCGTCTCTCTCAATTGACTATTTCATTGATTACCAATTAAGCTCAATTATCATTCAAAAAAGGTAACCAGCTGATATTTAAGTCATCAAATTTTTTCCCTCGACAACTCCAGAGCTAATCTACTGAACTCGCACTGATGGAAGGCTTGTTGGACTCAATGGCGTGTGGTTGATCCTCCATCCCCTGGCCGTGTGTATGACAAAATCCACTTCTTACCACTCCGCTTAGCTACATATCACCAATAATGATAAAGGATCCTACTTACTGTAATACGTTTCGTCTGTCGTCTACCATCTGTCGTTCTGTATGTGTGTTGTGAAATTTTTTAGCTTCTGGGGATCGGCCTGGAGAGACCGGGTAATGTGTGCGAGGGGTGGGCAAGGTTTTGCGAAGTACAAAACTGACAGCAGCTAAGCGGAGCCCCGCCCACGGTGGGCGTGCCGTGCATTGAAATGAGTGGCAGTGACGACCAAGATTTCAGATGCTATACCGAAACAGCCTCGAAACTGTGGGAAAATGTAGGCAAATGTGTGCATCGATAAGTTAGATCGAGTTACGGGACACTCACTATCGGTGTGCGGGCATTCTCCAATGAGCGGTGCTCAATAAAAAATCGTAACTTGGTTAAGAGAAGGCCTAGAGAGCAGAAAAACCTGGTGCAGGGAAGCAATGTTTAAGGTAATCCCAGCATCCATGACGTGAGCGGAGGCCCGCTCACAATGGGCGGAGCGCTTTGAATTGTGCAGCGTTTTCTACAAGTCCCCATAATTAGGGCCGGGATTTTTGGTCTAAATCTTAGGGAGCCGAAAAAAAGTTGATATAGATGGGTGGAGGAATGGAGGTAAACTGCCGTCGAGCGACGAGGCATGTTTAAAGTGGGCGGAGTTATCAACAAAAATTCATAACTCGGTTCTAAGAAGTTCTGGAGCAAGGTGAATCGAGTCTGACTGCGAAGGGAAAGCCAACTGCTATTGATGGGTGGAGCGTGACCAAAGTGGGCGGAGTTTTCTTCGAAAATTCATAACTCTGTTCCAAGAAGTCCCAGAGACCGAGGGAAAAGGGGGGGGCAGAGGTTGGCAAAGGAAAGAAATGGCCAATAAGGCCAAATGCTATTGGTCGGTGGTAGGCGTGGCAAGCCCCAAAGTGGGTGCAGTTTTTTTTGCCGGACTCCGGAAGTACAGATCCTGACTTGTTAGGTTCATAACAGCTTCTTCTTTTGGGTTTATGAAGGCGGCAGTGTTAAAGTAATCCTGCATTGTGTCATTTTCGTTTTAGAAAACCCATTTTTGCCGGCTAGCTCTGGCTATCGAGGGGAAGCATTGTGTTCTTCAGATCATTAGTTCAGCCCACATTTTGCTGGACACGTAGAATTGGGGAATCCACGAATGGTCGGATACATCTTCATTCACGATAATGCTTCCTACTTATTACACCATTTCTGACTATTGAAATCTTATACTCAAAATGAGGCTCCCATTTGACGGAACGTTTCGTAGGGTCCACAACCTCATTTTTAAGACGACAGAATTTCCATTCGTCGCGAGAACAAAGCTTCACCTTTCGCACTCCATCCATGTTAGCCGTTAGTGTACGGAAGCCAGGTGGGCCATCCTGCTCTTGGAGCCCAACAATGGCTTCTTGTTGTGACATCCGTAATATTCCTCAGGTCGCGTCCGATGACGGGCTGCGCTTGACCTTTCATATGATCCTTCTAAAGGTTATAGATTTTTGAAAATTATTTCCATTGTCGTATTCTGGACATGCTTTTGCATGTAATATTTGAATTTGAGACATTTCGTCACGTGTCAGCCGCGCTAGATCAAAAATAAAAAAGTTTACAAATTTTCGACAGCACGTATATCCTCTTCTTCATATTTAAGCATAAATAAGCATAAGCATTTGCCGTTGATCATCCTCTTGGATGCGGCACGCATTTATTCCATTGTGTACGATTCCAGTAGGGCCATTTATTATGCGATGTAGGCTTATACAATGACTTGGCGGAGGCCAGCTTACTCGCGTTTTTTCAGCAACTTTCATGTTCAGTCAGTGTTTTTATCCTCCCAGACAAGTCTGGAGGGCAGGAATAACCCACCGACCAATAACCGAACCGGTCAGGGAATGGAAGTGCTTGGTCTGCCGGGCGAATCACACCAGGATTGATCCCGGACGCCTCGCCCGCTCGCCATCGTGTGGCGCAACCCACTCCCGAATTCCTGTCACTCGGTTACACTCGCACTTGGTTCTACTCTTACGTACGTATAACAAATAAAAAGATTGTGAGAATATGTAGAATATCTGCGGAAGCATGACGAACTGTTTTACACCAGATGAATGGAATTATATTGATGACCACCGTATTTTTCCAAAAAGGGCTATAATTTTAATTAGCAGAATAAACCGCCAGCCAAGAAAATTATGTGATTCTTGTGTGACTTATTGCTCACGGAACACATGTATAATAAGCTCTTTGCATGTCAATTTATCATATTCAAATTAGTCCCCGCCGTCAGCCGGCGGTCCTGGAACCTTTCTTCATGCGACTTTCTCATTCCTTCGTTATTCATGGGGGTCATTCCCTGTTACCCAAACTATGGTTTCTGTGTATTAAAGACCGTAGTGGACGTCCGTCTATCAACATGGTTGTTTATGATAGAATGAGAGAAGGACACGAAGTTATGATAAGTTAAAATGACCTTGGTTGTTAAAAATTTCCATTAAGTTGTGAATTCAAAGCATTCTTGCTCTAACCGTCTCGTTCCCTTCCTGTGATGCTATTATCTCTCCCTCTTGTCCTTCTCTCCCAACTCCCGTATGTCTAATATCCCCCAGGTTCTGCCTATTATGGCAGCACATGCGGATATGGAACGGAAGTGTGTCTAAGTCAGGCACCCTGGGTTATATAGCTCTCAAGAGTGTTTATAACAAAGCTATTCCTGCCTACAAAACATTGATATCTCATAATTGTACAGCACCCATCTGTTATCGGTTTGTTATCCATGAGTTCTTCTCACTCACTTCATTTTGCGGGGGTGACGGACACAAACATAATAAAACACTCTACACACACAGCACACACACATACATAAGGAAATATACACAACCGACACACAAAGTTAGCGCTTATAATAAATAGTAAGGGATGGTAAAGTTCGTTCGGCGGTCTGGAATATGGAGTTTTTGAAGGGAAGATCACGAAATAATGTTTGTGGTTTATTTGGACCCTTTTGTACTTAGACAACACCTGTTCTGTGGTTGACGCGTAAAATATGGCTAGTTAGCTAGAAGTTCGGGGTGAGATACCTCCGCTCCGTTGGGTACCCTTGAGAATTCCAGTTTCCTTCCAGCGTGTTTTGTCCATTCGATAGAGGTTGGCACAATGAGCGACTCCGGCGGGGTAGAAGTAGTTGCGCTTGGCGCTGAGCAACTCGATCCGAGATTACGATCGTTGTTACCGTGCGGGGGGCATTGCCGCTACACCACATCTGCGCCAGAAACAAAAAGCATGTGCTAGATCCTGTAACTGATTGTGAAAAACTTTTCTCTTAACCTGTTTTTTTTTTTCAGGGCGGGAATTTCGATAAGCGCGCAGATAGCTATTTCCTCACATAGGACATCTGCCAAAAACGGATTCACCAGCGCTGGCGCAAGATACGGGGCATGTTCCATGATATGGTAAGTTAAGCCGGAAGTTCACACGAAATGGAAATTGGCGCACACTTGAAGTCGCTCCTCGTACCTCCATGAGGACTTCTCGTGAGGCGATTTTCAGTCAGGATACCTCGAGGAACACACCACAATGTTCGGAGTTTTTACCACAATGACTGCCACCTTACCCCGATGTGCCCGGAGAGCGCTCGTGGATTCGCATTCCGGGCCACGATGCAAAAAAAATTGAGGTCAAGCTGGTGTCTGCGGAAGGCGCTATCACCTTTGTGGAGTCGGTCACCAACGAGCTGACAGAAATGCAGTCTTTGCCAAATGTATGTTGATGGCTCGTAAGTCATCGAAAATCCTATTTCTTTATTGTAAAATATTTTTGGGATCATTGACTTGTGTAGGGTCAATTTTGAATGGAGTTACTATCGTATTTGGCGGCGATGCTGATGTGAATCCCTCGTGTTCGACAGCTCGCGCTCCCAAACGAGGTGCACGTGGGTATTGGCAGTGGCTTCGTTCTCTACGATGGTTTCTTGTGTTATCAATTGTATCTGTATTTGGCCTTAATGATGGCTTGCTATTTACAAATATAGTTGAGAAGCATAGTTATCGACATGGAAGGTGGACAAGAGCCTTGCAGATTGTGGTCTGCGCTTGATGAGTGCGGTATTGCGTGTTGGAGATTTGAGGGCGAAAGGATGTGCTACTTATTCTCCAGTCTGTTACGTGCGAGTATGTGTATAGTCTCGCAAGACATAAACGTGAGAACTGCCGATTCGGGGATCATTAATGTTGTTAACGTTTTCTGATGACAAATTTTTCTAGAAGGGCCGATGTTGATCTGGGATTCCTATACAGAACTCTTTAGAATGAGGAAGCACTCTCGTCACACTCGCGCGTGTCCATGCGGTTGAGTAAAGGTGAAAATGAGTCGAGGAAATGGCGCGTCGTACTACTTGTGTCCCCCTGTTTTTTTGATGTGCACCGATCGACCCTTCGATTTCTCCACAATCCAGTGTTTTAAGCCAGGAAATGATGTAAAGGGAAGCATGCCTTGCCTGGATCACTAATCTAATACATCTAGCCTGGTAGATAAGGGCCGATACTATAATGCGTCTCAGACATTGATGTGACGATTTCAGAAATAGGCCCTGAATGCCTACATAATAGTTAGGTCAACAACATGGACGAGATAAGGTTATCAATTTTGGGAGTTTCCAAAGATGGGGTCCGTGTCTCGTTTTCTTTTATCTCTTCCATTTCACCCCTTCTTTCTCTCATGCTGTAACACTGCGAGCACCACGTGACTGAATAAGAGTGAAGAACGAAGGTGCTCGTTCGGGTGTTTATGTCACCAGTTTTGCTTCGCCACTTCGCACGCATACCACTGAAGGCTTAGCGAAATGAGGAACCAGTGGAATATTCAGGATGAGTTACTCCGGAGGTGAGAGGGAGGTGGGTGGAGGTAGGGGGTGAGGGCGGGGGTGTGGAGACTTCCACAGTTTACTTAAGCTCTCGAAGATGACGTCGTGATAACGTCAGAGCTGTCGGTATATTGATCACAACTAAATCAGCATTTTTCTTGAATTAAAAGATGAATTAGGCGAGTGCATAGGATGCTGTCATTCTGCAAAATTAAAACGAAATTGCTAGGCGGTTTACATAAGTGAAGGATGCTAATGGTGATTCATTGCATTTAAATTATCATTATTAGAACCACGAATAGAGATTAGCGGCGTTAATGCTGAGTGCGGGTGTTTAGCTTTTAATGGCAGAAATGGGAATTATCATTCCGCTGATAAAGACTTGATTTTTTAAGAATTTTTGCAGTCGAGTTTCATTAAATAGCTGGAATAGTTTATATCTGGAAATAATGTCAGGCTAGTACTTATTGGTGTGTCGATACTAAGACTTACTACAATTTTTATAAGGGAACGCTCTAGTGTCAACGCTGCGGATACAGAAGAAACTCAACGACTATCAGCGTTCTGGCGCGCCTTAATCGGCCATTATCAGATCCGACTTATTCAGTTTCCTGGCACTCACCAACAATGTTCCAGTCTCACCCCAAATAACACTTGTAAGTTATGCCTTGCTGTGGGGTCGAGCGAGCCATGGCACGGAATCCACGAACTTTCAGCGTTTTGGCGCGGCCTTATCGGCCCTTATCAATCCGTTATCACGTTTGGACCAACAAACAATGTCCCCGTCACACACATAACACTTGTAATGGATGTTGCTACTGGGTATCAAGGGCGAGCCTGGCAACGCGGAATCGACGAGCTTCAGCGTTACTGGCGCGCCTTAGTCGGCCCTTATCAATGTTATCAGTTCTGCACCCACGACAATGTCCCGTCACCCAGCATACACTTTAAGTATGGTTCTCTGGTTGTCAACGCGAGCCAGGCAACGGGAAGTCGACTACTTCAGCGTGTGGTCGCTTTATCGTGACTTATCTATCGTATCAGTTTCTTGGCAGCCCACTAAACCATTCCCCGTCACCCTCATAACATTTAAGTTATGTATGGTTGCTCTGGGTTCAACGCGGAGCATGAACGGAATGACGACTTCAAGGTTCTTGCGCCGGTCTATCGGCCCAGTTTAATCCCCCCCCCTGGCTATGCTTCCGAATCGTGTTACCACCATGTTCGGGGACGCCCACATAAGACTGGATTAGTGTAAGCACGCTCTTACTAATTGAACAGAGCAAAAAGACAATTAGGCGATGCTCGCTTTTCTACTCTTATCGCTATTATCTAGTAGTTTATCAGTTCCTTATAACGGAGCACTTGTGTCCCATCACCATAAAATATTTAAGAAACCACTTGCGCTATCGTTACGGTGACTCGAGACTATGATTCGGTTCAAACATACACACACACAACAGACACACGCTAGCGATATATAGTAGATTGTGGGTTATATCACAATCATTGTGGAAGAAGGAAAGATTAGAAAAATGAAATATTATTACTGGACTTCGGGCATATGCGGGGCGTGGATATCGGCGTACTCCAGCACTGCTGATGGGTATCAGATAGTGCGCGGACTAATTTTGATTGAGTATAAGAAAGTAAGGGAGATATAGCACGGCCTAGTATTTAGAGGAACGATTGTAAAAATGTAATTCCTTCTCTCTCACGCTTGGATAATAACAGCTTGGTGTACTTTTATCATGTCTATCTTGGCATAGCAGGAGTGACTGATGTGCAGTATGAGGTAAATTCCCTTTTACACGGATATAGTGCCTATGAGAAAGGAACTTATATTTTAGTACACAATCTTACACTCATGACGATGACTCGATTGACGCATACCATTTCACTGAGCGCATGTCGGTATTTAATAGGATCATGACACGCGTCTGAAATCGATCACGCAATGATATTATTATCACATGCGAAGCTAAGTAGCACGAACTACAAAAGTTATGACGTGATTTACCGATTCTATTCGTACTATAAGCGGATTGTTACGTTGTTGTGTTTCTTGAATGATCCTACTAGGCTTTTTGATTCACGATAAAGCGTGATCTCACTGGGGAACAGATACTAGACTTTTCAATCGTGTGAAAGTTTTAGGTTTCAACTTTGCTGCCCGAGCTCAGTACATGTGTGGTAGCCGCGGAACATGAGCTGAAAGTAGAATACCTCTTAAGTCGTAGGCAAAAATAGATACTGAGAGAATACAGCGCACTGATTAAGTTTGCTAGGCTGGCTCATGAGACTTGTTGGCAGCAGATACTTAGTGAAGTATTTATACTTCTAATTGACTAATCGAATAATTGCAGATGATAAGAGTTGTGAATTGCTCTCGGGATGAGTATCGTACTTAGAGTTGGATCTGACCGACGTTCTACTTATAGGAGGTATGCTACTTAGAATAATTTTATCTCACTAAAGCCTTATAAAGCGTTATTAACAGGGCCGTAGCGAATCCTGCGTCTAATACAGTGCAGAAAAGCCATCATAGTTTCATGCTGGTTCACGTAAAGTGAATGACAGATGAGAGTCCATGGCTCATACAAGATGCACACCGACGAACAGAAGTTTCGCGGTTTAATTGTTTAATTCAGTTAGAAGTGCGAGGTCAAGCTGCTGCGGCCGGGGCCTCGTATGACTCAATTCATGTGGCACACAATAACGCTCTAGCATGTAATAAGGGTTGCGCGTGAATAACTTTTTCACAGGATAGAGTGGATCCTGAGTGATTGACGTATTCGGCATTGTCTGTGTCTTAAATTATTGAGAAGCGGTGACAGTTGAATCTATAGTGTCTCAAGAAGGCTGGAGCACATAGTCCATGAGAATCTATTTATCTTAGGTGAGTCAAGTAAGTATAATGGAGACATGATGTTTTTTCGCAATTGTATTCAACCATGGGTAATTCCGTCGATGAAATAGCGCTCCAGACAATCGTCAATGTGCATCTTCTTCGCCCTCCCCCTCTACGCCCCATTCCCCCTCTTGGTTGTGACAACATGTAGGATCATTTTGAACAAGCAAACGATCTAGGTCTAATGATATTAAAGATAGACTATCGTTTGCGTCATATAATCACGATAATACACGAACGAACAGGTCTCCAAATACGACGATGGTTGAAAATCATTTGTAAATTGGGGAGGCAATGATGTCGCTATGTTCACAGCTGGCTATCATAGGAGAATACTCCTGCTTCAGTATTTGGGGCGGATTGTGCTCTCGCATTTTTTCGATATATATAAGACTGGAAGAAATCGATGCAGTAACAACTACCATGCAGATGACGACACAGCTATAAAGAATAACACGTCTTTTTTCTCTGTCGTACTTCTTTAAGTATGATTTAGTGTGTAGTTATGTCATCTTGATTTTTATTTACTTGTCTTCGAAATCTACACGTCAAATGGCACTCTATCACGTTCAACTATTAAAGACACAAGCGTGATAAGCATGATTTAGTATTGAACTTCACGAATTAAACGAGCAGAGTGAGGCAAGTAATGTGGACACATGATAGAAAACTCCATGTATAGAAATTATTACCATCTTGTGAGGCCTGGCCAGGATACTGATCGACAAGAAACATGTGAAGTGTTGGTTCTGATGTCACACGATAGAGGAGAGCGAATTCTATATGCAACGTTTTATACTTCACTAATCTATCACTTTTCTCTTTGGATCTCTTTCATTTCTTCACATACGCAGCACACCCCCTACAGAACAGAGCCGAAGGAAGGGAAGCAGGGGCCGTAAGAGAAGGCGCAGACGCCTATGACAACGTAGCACCGCGCCACGCTAAGCGGAAACATAGCTCCCTTGTTTAGCCTCACAAGTTTCTGTTGCAAGGTACGCACGGCGCCCGTTCGTGTGAGAACCTATAGGACCCTTTAGATATTGGCTGCCTCTTACTCACAATGATTCTACTCAAGTGATCGCTGATATAGCTGAACTCACCATGGGATTCTAGATCTACCATGTGTGTGTCTGGCGCATTCAGATGTCTACATTTATTGTTGACAGCTATACCATGAGATTCGGTCCAAATGTTATTCTCAGCAGACATTCACGATCTGGGCAGTCTTCAGAAGATCTAGATAAACTCTTGAGGATTAACTAGGATACAAAAGGTTTTTTCTTTTTTGTTTGCAGCTCTCGGCATGACTTCAGAAAACAAATACTGGTAGACAAGAAAGGTTGTTAATACAATTAAGACCAACTATAGAAGCTGAAAAAATAGATCTCACGACAAATAAAAAAGAAATAATTACGTAATTGGATAGCCCTGTCCAAGGCGCAGTAGACTGCCAATTAGACTAAGATAAGCCGCAGGCTCTCGTTATCATGCATAACAAAAATGCACATTTCGGAGAAAAGGGAGTAGCTTCTACACGGTTCATCGGCAATTCAGGCATAGAGGGCAGTCGTGCGTTTGACATTGGTTTCTCCCAATATGCAGAGTATGTTGAGCTCTCTCATAACTACTGACGTGCTCAAACGGCCTGCCATGACGATGCAATGTAGCGCCAATTGGCACCTACACCAAGAATGAAGGTCCCTTTCGTAACCACTGCAACCAATAACATGCATAGCGTAAATTTCAACAAAAATTGTTTATTTTCCATGCTCCAGTCCATTTCAGAAAAGGGTGCAACGGACAAGTCAGCCACCATTGGCTGCCCTTCGCACACGTCCTAAGGCTGCTTTCATAGTTCGCATCGGTGCGGTCGGTGCCGACGGCGCCGACGGCGCCGACTGCACCGACAGTGTGAAGAGCGTCAATACGCACTCTGGCGCATGACGCGAACGTTGGGCGCAGATCGCGTGCTCCGATCGATAATCCTGGTTTTGGTGTATTTCTTGTGCTTTTCGATGTTTTTTTCGCGCCGTGTTGCTTTAATTCGTGTGTTTCCTGTTCATACTTAATACTTATTCTTTTATGGGCGCAATG
>MU870510.1:0-13331 GCA_036418205.1 Ostertagia ostertagi | reverse complement strand
GCTAACATCACTTTCTACTGTTTGTTGTTAGACAGCCGTATGAGTCTTGTCGTTGGCTCCTAAATTCACTCCTAACTCTGTAGATTTGACGCAAAATCTGGAGAAGCAGTCGCAATCTGCACAAAGTTACAAGTAAGAGCGTCAGGAGCATGTGTGTTCTCGAACCTTCTAACCAGCTTTGCCCTATAACTGACTGTTACACTCACAAAGCGCTTGCTCAATAGTTAATTCAGGGCTCGTTCTGTTCGTTTCAAAATGTCCTTGATTGCCTAGTGCTGTTTTGGCCACAGTCTACCGCTTATCGTTAGATGTGTAATCGGTAGCACATTTTCCCAAAAAGTGAGAAGTGCGGGTTCGATTCTCGTCCGGGAAAGAGTTTTGTCCACAACCAAACTATCCTGCGTTACCTGTCCGTTTCGATTGCGAACGGTATAAAAGAGCTATTCAGATGGTATTTCGCATGAATACGTGGCGAGGTCAGAAACACCGCGCACTCCTAAAGGGACCCTAATGTTTCACGTTAGGTCAGAATAGGGCACCTTTCGATCACATCACTAGGATTTGTGGCCTGAAGTCACATTGTGAATGTCAAGTGAGGGACTTTGCTTTGAAGTCACGATACGCGAACAGCTTCACATTTCTGAGGAGGTGGCGAGGTGGCCTGTTGCAGGTCAAGAAAAATGTTGTGTTTGTAAACTGACCATCGTCAGTTTACAAACATGCAAACATGGTAGCAGGATAAGATCTGCTGAAACTTGTTGACACGTCATCTGGTGCCCACTGAGACGTATTTTTTCGGAAAACAGCCGAGAATATCAGCAAACAACATATCATTTTTGAAAAGGGTGCTGTGATCACCTGGCAATCAGTGGTTCAGCCAATTTCTTCACAAGGGTCAGCGATGTCTCTCTCGTTCCTAAACGCATGAGCAGTCCATTTTTGTGGTGCAGTGCTTTGAGAAAAGAGCGGCCATAGATCCTGCCGACCGTGGTTGCTGTGTGCACTTCACATTCCGCAGGTTACATAAAAAGCCTCAACATTGCTGAACGTTGCATGTGGTAAGCGGTCGGCTCTATCGAAGCTTAGCAATCTATCCAGCTAAATATTGTCATTCTCAATCCTTTGTTTTGTTTTTGAATGCATTTTGTAAGCTAAATTTCAGAGGCGGCGTGAATTTTTGTCTCGATAGCTGCTGGATGGGATTGCTCAAGTGGCACCATTTCCAGTTAGCACCATCATACCTAAAGTCCAAGATAGGCACCTACGCGATCACATTTTATACCTCTCAGAGAGGAGGATGAAGGTCGCAAAACTGAGCATAACAGAAACGAAACAGTGCCATTAGCGGGTTCTCTATAGGTTCCACATGTGTACTAATGCCATCCTTGCAAAAGCTCACGAGCAGCATGAGGCATTTTCATTTACCACTGAGACTGCTTGAAGGGGGTCGCATGCACTCATTGCTTCTGAAAATAACTTAACCATCGTCCTTGAGCCCATATACCTATAACTAGGTAGTTCTTGAAGGTAATCATAAGTCAAAGCACGGCATGGTCTAGCTTAACATTAACACTTTTCTCCATCTGGCTTCAACTCCTTTTCTCCAATCTGCCATTCTCATGTACCTGCTTTGAAAGGGCAGTTTCAGGTCCAAGGTTCAGGTTTCATGGTTTCGCCTAACTTCCTAGCAAGCAACCTCCAATCTATTGAAAACCAGCCTTTCCCCTCTTCCTTCTCAGAACCCCGTTGAAATAAGAGAATCATTGCTCAAAAAATACCGGCCCCCGTCCTAACAGCACAATTACAGCTCGCGCCAAGAAAATCCCAACGGACAGTTGTTCCTAGGTCAGAGTCCAATGACCGCAAAAGCGTATTGGGTTGCCCAAAAGTGTCATGTCCGCTCAATAGCGTCCAACGCAACACAACTCTAAGCCTTCTTCAGATTTTGAAGATAATTATCTTTCTAGGGCATAAGGCCCTGATAAATTTGGTGTGGGCATAGTAACATGCATCAGCAACCCTTGAGTTTAATTGAATCCCTTGAACGCGCCATCCTAAACGGTCTCGATCTACATCCCAACGATCACACTTTTGCCGCTTCTATCTTGACACTTTGCTTCTCACTTTACTCGCCTGCACCTAGGAGTCCAGGCAGTGAAATGTATCTATCCGATAGGTGGTGCCTTGGTCTGATTCCTGCATCAAATTGGCGTCCGCCGTATTCTTCATACTGCACCCACTAACTCTTGTGTGTTTGTGTGTCTCATACTATAAGAGCCTCCTCGCAGTTTCTTTGAAGTTGGGCCTCCATGACCAGCCGGCCAAACGAAGGCTGTAAATTCGCAACCTGCGCTCGACTGTTGACAGCTTGGCGCTAACAACGAGAACAGTCACGGAATCCTCAAGGAGCCGCGATGTTCTTGAGAGTGGGCGCGCAAGATTTTCGTCTGGAAAGTGCCACAGTGGCTGCCAATCGGGAAATGTATTTTTCATCAAGAAAGGCAGTGGCAGAAAAACTGTATAAGAGTTCATCGCTAAGATTTTTTTGAGTGTGTTTCGATTTTTTTACCCTTCCGCTGTCTATGCCTCCCTTTAGAATGTGTCGCCAGCAAGGCAGGACTATGTTTAGTGGGAACAACATTATGGACTCGACCTAGAGTCGAAGTGAGATCTTCAGCAATGAAATACTTGCTTTCTGGATCATTATGAACGGCACTGGTCCACACGCAACAAGTTTCAGAAATTTTCGTAATTATTTATCGCTTGAAATAATAGCGACTTCTTTTGTTTTCACTGGGTCTAATGGGCTATTTTCGATTTCCTTCACACAAACTGTTGGGCTAACACCATAAGGAAGACTATCAGGGTCTGGGCATCCTTGTTTTGGACATGCCTCCAGCTTTCGAAATTCGTCATTCACGCCCTTCATTCACTATGAAGGCAACAGGCAAATATTAGCATAAACTCCGTTAAATAGAGATCACGGCATCCACCTGTCCTTAATATCAGCTCGAAGCGTCGCGTCTGCTGCATCGGGTCAGCTATGTCTGTTGCGGTCTGTTGGTCAGCGAACTCGTTAGCGATTTCGCTCGACTGGGGAGAGGCCATCTCGTCGACTGCTACGATAGGCAAACACCCAGTAGAACGGATAAGCAGCACGAGCTGTTCCCACCACCATCCATCACTAATTCTTGAGTCTCTCTCCAGTCTATTTTGTCACTTACCATTAGTACACGAGCTTTATCTCTTAACACTTTCTGCGGGCTTCCTTATGCACTTATTGCAAAACTCTTCCACCTTTCTTATTTGATTTTTCCGGATTATCACTTAACTACCAAGAATTTCTTTGAAGTTTTCAAAGGTTAATGCTTTGTTCATAATGCTGATTAGTCACTGTAACCAGCACTAACATAGAGCCTGGCATTTCTTCAGTAGGGCCACTGGCTTACCTTCGTCCAAGAAAAAAAAAAAACGTCTTGCAAAATGGGGAAATTTCCCATCATCCACACATGCCTAGTTGTTTTTGCTTGTCATAAATCCACACATGGCAACCAAATGAAGAAGGATTGGAGGAGGAGAGGAAACTGAGGTGACGGCTGCAGCAGAGAGGATCGAACCTATCCATGATTGAAAATTGATGTTCAAAACTGAGTTTTTCTTCTGGATTAATATCCACGTCCCCTCCATAAGCCCCCTCCTGGCCGCATACACTAAGCCTAAGGTTTCGCAGAGTCAAGTAATTAAAGTCAACTAGAATCGATTAGGCTTGCCTTGCCTACGAATAAGCTCAGACATAATCACAGCTTACAAGAAGGTGTAGATCTCCCAAGAACGCAATAATCTAAGATCACATTATAATGAGCGATTAATTTAGTACTTGCTGCCTGTGGCTGAAGGCAGGACACTCATGATTTGCATAGGGATTCAACCAATCTTCTTTCAAACTGCTCTCCTTAGCGTATTGCTCTTTGCACACCTTCAATTCAATGACAGTCGGCTTCACGGGTACCGCCATCGCCAATTTTACACAGTTCATTCTCTGACGAACTAATCCTTTAATTCTATCCCTGAATCGATTTCATCCCCCTCGAATAATCCTTTTCTGGAGGGTTAACGCCTGCACTTTATCGTGATATTCCTGTCCTTATTACGCCACTTGGGGATCATGCAGAAACTGAAGATGAGAGTATTTTGTTGGCGCAAAGAGTGGAGGACAAAGAGGGCAACGAAGGGAACGGCGGGTTTTGTCCGCTGTCGTCGGTCGTTGAGTCGCGTTGGAAGTACTACGTCTCTTCGACTTTTTGTGGAGTAGCGTAAGAACACTTGTGAGCACTGGTTCTTAATTCTGGCAAAAATCAGTATAACTAAATGTGTCAGTTGCCCGTATTCCGCCAAACACTGGCTCTAGCCAAAAATGTAGTTGAGCGATATTTAAGATTAGCACATAAAATGAAGGTCCACAAAGCTTCACTTCGAACGCTTCACTTTAACCATCCTACCATAACATCACATTGCAAGAGATGCAAGGGCCCAACAAGTACACTTGTTATGACACACGGGAACTTCATTTTGCTAAACCGAAACTAGCCAAGTACCGTAAAAAGTAGGCAGAGAACAAGACTTTTCAGTAATTTGGGGCCACCAGTGAGCAGCAAGTGCTTGGTTTCTCATATGACCCAGTTCATCTGCACTCGAACCACCAGAACAGGGACAGCGAGAACGGGTAATGTCATTGTCGTAATCGTTACCAAACGGTTCCGTCCACCCTCACAAGCTGACGCGCGCCAGCTGTGGTGCGTATCGATCGAGAGTTAAGCTTAGCCTCGTTCTAAAACCGTCCAGTCTTCATTTGCTCACCTCTCTAGAATTTGCGGTGTTTTCCCACCGTATCTCGTACTGACTTGCTGCTTCTCCTGTACTTTTCTTTTCCTCCTATCTTCTTCCACGAAAAGAATTCTGCGTCATCAAATCCAACCTTTTTCTAAGTTCGCACTATGCCGGCATTATCACCTACACACTCTGTGAATACCGGTAGGTTACATGAATTCAGAAACATGAAGCGGGTGGTCTACTCGAACACTCCGTCTGAGGCTCCACGAGTTCCTCAGTTATTCCAGATCTCATGGCCGTTTTTCCAAATGAGGGGGAAGAGTCGGTGAGTGGAAAGTTTCTGAGCAGGCCGGTGTCAGCAATTGTAGCACATATGGGCCTGATCCCACCCTTAAAGTACTCTGCTTTCTAAGTTAGTAGTACTACAATAAAATGCTAGGGAAATAAATTAGTTCAATTCCAGACAAATCTCGAAGCGGCTATTTGGGGAAACGAAGTGCTGTTCCACCCGGTGTATGCGTTCGGGACAGCCGGCATTCGTGGAGCCAAACAATTAACTGCCACCTCCATCGTCTATTGGGACACCAGAGTTTGCCAGAACCTCTTCGGTACATCCATTATGTTCGGTGTCGGCACAAAACACGCTTCAGTGAGTTACTCCTACCCGATAAAAAATGTGTCATTTTCCCAGACCGCCCTCGCTGGTGCAGTGGGCCAGTGACTCACAGAGCGGAGCGTAATACTTGGACACGAGTCTTGAATAAATTCGCGGTAGGGCATTAGTCGTTCCTTCAGAACTAAAAAAACGGGGGGGGGGAGAGATAGGAACTAGCTGAAAATTCCATTCTCAGTAGAAACTAAATCAAAACCACCCTCTTAGCTTGAGCTTGCCCAGCGTGAGCTTCAAAACACGGTGCGGTTTGCGGGTAAAGTTAGAAAATCCGTTCTGCATAATTTCGATTCAGCTTGTAGTTCGTTTGGAATTTAA
The DNA here is from genome assembly GCA_036418205.1 of Ostertagia ostertagi. Classification (NCBI taxonomy): domain Eukaryota; kingdom Metazoa; phylum Nematoda; class Chromadorea; order Rhabditida; family Trichostrongylidae; genus Ostertagia; species Ostertagia ostertagi. The sequence goes on along the minus strand of MU870510.1, from coordinate 7,513 downwards.
TTTGGGTTCGGAGGAACGTGGCGGAGCAAGTTTAATCCCCCTTGTCTTTATGTAGAACCCCTCAATTGAGTCACTAACCCCGTGGAAATTAAACGCTCAGTCGACTTGATACCTGTGCGGCTACTGGGATCTTATTCGTCGTGTAGCTGTAATGCGATGATGCATTCGGCGGTCCCTACGGCCTCTACCTCCCTCGAAACTTCACAATATTACTATCATTTTTCAAAAGCTATTTACCCTAGAAAAATTGCATCTAGTAATTCATTTTCAAACACTTCTGGACAACAACAGTTCGTAGGACTTTACATGATGGCAGCACTGCTGGAAATGATTACCTGCAGAAGCGAGCCTAGCCCCCAAGAATATTAGTATCATGATTTCCCTACGTAACCCTGCTCATCACATCTGTAGGGTTTGAGATAGAAATTATCGGACATAAAACGCATCTGATAAATCGTCCAGAAGCGAGGAAGTGTAGTGTAGTGTAGAAATGCTCCTGAGGTGCTTCCACAGTTCCACCTGCAGTGGTTCAGTGAAACGATCCTGAACCAGTGGAATGGGGGCTTTGCCTCAGCCTAAGGGTGGAGGAGCTACAAGGTGGATGATCTGCTGCAAAAAATTGGATAGGATGCTTGCAGGAGGTATGGAGTATTGGACATCCACGTCCTTATTAAAAATGCACTTCAAAAAAAGTCGTTCACACATTATCTTATCCTTAGTCTTGGAGAGTCCAATGGATGTTTTCGAGGACTGAGAATAAGATACCAATAAAGGCCCCCTACCAAACTGGATTTTCATCTCGAAATCCCATACTCCATTGGTAACCAATTAGAGGATTCTCGGATAATATTTCAATTCTTGTTTCCCAATCATTTCTTGTGGTTCACATGCACAGTCCAGGGCATTTCTTGGGCAGCATCGATGGGATGTTTGTCGTTTCCTAGCATTAATGAAAAGCATTGTCTGAAGAAGAACAGAAAATTTTCTGAAAGGCCAGTTCAAGGGGCGTTGCCTTGGCATAGTGACGCTTACTAGCACACTTTTACAGAGTTTCTCTAGCCTCCCTCAGATAGTCTCCAAATTTTGTTGGAATAAAGCCAATCTTCCAAATTGTGCCAGACGAAGCTGTGTATTTCCATTTTGAATTGAACTGTTGGGGTTGCCCTTGACATTATGGCTGTCGCCTTATCACTTGTTTGCTAAAGGGACTGGAGATAGCGGTCAGCGGCTGACCCATGTCCTTTGTGGTCGACCACCGGCGGAAATGTGGCTGGCTTAGCTCGTAACGACCGACACAGACAATGCCTTAGACAAATAAAGCGCGGTTGGGACGGGAATCTTCACTCGATAGAGCCCCTCTCAGAGCGGTTTTCAGTCAACAATGTTTATAGAATAAAGGCGATTCCAGAAATTTATAAATATTGACTATTTCTAGACGCGAGCTCGATCACAATTCGTCGATTTACTCGGCGAAGACGAGCACTCTTATGGTCTAAATCAGAAGGGACTGGTGAGGCATTGTGGAATAGAAGTCGCCGTCTGCGACCCTTTACCGTATAGAGAGTAAGTGATGCTTGCAATACTGTTTTATGTAAACTGTTTCATTGATTCTTGTATTTATTGAATTATTTCAACTTAACTACTGCTATACTTTATCTTACTTTATTGGCCGGTTGCACGTCACCCAACACGTTTTATTTCGTCATTTCTTTGGATAACAATACTATGATGTATCTAATATGTTAGGAGGCAACAGCAGGGAAGGCTGATAATAGGGAGGATTTTGTGGGCGAACAAAAACGTGCCTGTCCCGCAGGTATGAGGAGATGAGCAAAAGGAGTTGCTCGTCCATTGGATGCTCGACTTTGTCGTAGTTTTGAAGTATTGCGAGCAGATGCTTATAACAGTGGTCAGTAAAAAATGTGTTTTAGTTGCGTGGTCGGTATACTATTTGACGGGCCTGGCAGGAAAATCAGCTTTTATCGGAACGGAGAATATTTGTGCACTCCTTTCACCGATATCGACGTCTCGGAGCCGCTTTATCCGATGGTTTCGAGGTACGTTGCTTATGCCACTTTTCGAAGATAGTTCTCTTTGAGCGTTCTGGTAATTTTTGTTCATTACTATAACATAAAGGCTGCAATCTTTGCAAATTCCTGCCTCTGCTAAAGGCCGCCTCCATGCTATGAAACACCTTCCTTGTGCGTCAGATAAGCATTTGATGGAGGAGTTCATCGCGCGAATCTCCGTCAAGTACACTGACTGAAAAAATATCTGTGCTAAATTTCCTCTCGTGGAGATGCTGTTTCTCAGGCGACATCCACAAAAAATCAGAGGTCAGAAACAGTAGAAGTTAACCGACGCATAGCCGACGCTCTCTGTCACCTTGCCTAAGGACGTCTCCTCGAGGCAGTCGGGCTACCGCTATTGTGATTTGATGAGCAATAATGGCTACGTATTCGTAAAAATGTCAGAAGAGAGCTTCTCCTGCATCCTGTTTCGCATATCTGCTTATGTTAACGCAAACTCCATGGATACATATTCCTCATGTTGTCTTCAATCATTGAGAGGATGCTTTTATGGCAGGTTCGCATTCAAAAATCGTTTAATGATAACTCTTAGCGCATCGGGAAACTTCTTGCGACTCAAAGCACTCTGCATCCTGACATTCTATGACTATTGTTCCCCTGGATTTTCGGTCGTCAATGAATACTGTCGCTATCCAGTTATTGGTGCTAAAAGTGCGGTAACGAGCGTACCTCAAGTCTGGGGAATTTGTCATAACCGTGAGGAAGTTTCGGATCTTCTTCTACATTCTCTTGCTTCTCATGTGGCAAAATCCTCCACAACCCACGTCAACCGTCGCGCATCGCACTATATCTACGAGTGCGCAGCATTATGTATTTGAGAAGAGGTCGCCACGTTCTATTCATAGGAAGCGGGTGTTCGCATTTGTGGTTGCAGGAAGATTACTAAATCGGAAAAAAGCGAAAGCGGGCCGTGTTTTTTGGAAGTGTCTTAGAGGTCGTGTCGCCCGTAGCAAAAAGGATTGATCTTCCCGACGGTTTTCCGGCTATTTTGGCGGAATTCTCTCATCAAAAGTACCGTGAAATACCTGAAATATGATAGGCTTATATACAGGCCAATCTGCCCATTGTTCGATCGGCCGCGCTTTCTGGAACAAAAGGGGCGGAGTCACCGCTGCGTCGACTGGTCTCAGTATTGAATGCGATAAGAAACAGCCATGGATAAGGATGGGTGAGTCGTGTTGGGCCTCACCCCGTAAGACAGATTTTGATAATGAAGGGTCGCATCGAGAACTCCCTAACAATAAGAGGGGTCGCAAAATTTTCGGTAACGTGCGAACGGTTGCCTCCAACTAGTCTGGGTTACAATTTTCGGGCTCTTCGAACTCTCTTGTAGTAAGTGTTGAATGGAGCGACTGGAGCAGCACCGCATTGGTGTTAAGGGGGGAGGGGCACCATCATAGGGAAATAAATGTTTGGAGTAAGAAGAGGAAGAAAGGGTAGATAATACGAGGAAATTAGGCAGAGAACGACAAGCACTGCGAGCAGCTTCCTGCGCTACATCCAAGTACCAAATTCGTAGATCTGCCAGGCCTAAAAGGCTCATCAATATTTTGGCATAACAACGGACGTATAGGATTCGATTCATCAGTCGTAGAAAAGCTAAAGGTGCCTCTTGCTCCGCCGTTTCTGCTCTGACTCGCTTTAAGAGGCACAGCTCAGTATTAGGTAGTGGAGTGAAGCCGTAGGAGAAATGCACAGGCAACTCGAGTCATAACGACCTCACGGCGTGAAACCACCACGCGAAAGCGCCAATAGTAAGAAATTCGTGTACGCAGGGTTTCACCCTGCTCTCGCAGTCTTAGTTCCACCTGCGAATTGACGTCATATGTAGTTCAGATCCGCTCTCCTTATTGAAGCGCTTCATCCTCCGTTCCATTCCCTTCCCCAGTCGTTCAGTATCTCTAATTTCTCCGTCTGTTTTGTAGAACCCCCGCATCTCAGAGAAAAAGAGTCACTATTTAAAGGTTTTCGGTGATTTCTGAAATCCTTCTTCTTCATTCTAGATTCACTTATAACCTCTTCCTTCATTTTCGAGTGTAATAACCATACCAGTTTGGTCCTGGAGCGCACTTCCATAACAGAACTAGGTTTTGATCAATTTCACTGAAATTTGTGAAGCAGCGCCTTTCGGCTTACTCTTGCTCGAGCCTACTGAAACTTGCCTAGTCCAACATGAAGCCGATCGCGCGATTTTGTGCACCTTTTCAAGTGTTCTGTCGGCTTCGGTACTTTTGATAAACCTCTTCAAATGAAACACATTCTCTTGCGAAAACTCTGTGTCGTTTGCAATTCTGAAAACGAACTAAGTTTGATTCATTTTTTCTTTGCAGCACTGCCCAACAATCTCGCTTCATCGTTGAGAATCAATCATGCCTTTACGTAGCGCACTCGCTTACCGAATCTGCTCTCATGAGGGTGAGTTTCTTTTTGTCTCTGTAGATAGTGAACATTTTTTCCTTTGAGGGAATGGAAGTCTGGTCTTCTTCAAACCCATCGCTATAAAATTTTATACAAATTTTGTCGTTCATGTCGTTGGGGAGAAGGGGGGGGGGTACATTCAAGCGAGAACCACTTAGGACTTACCACTAGCCTCAATGAAGGGAGGGGGATCCCAGAGTGGATCTGAACAATTTTTTGTTCTCCCTGGTGTTTCTTCCTTGGACTTAGTCCTCGTGTTACCTGCCAGCGGTAATAATACCTACCGGCGATTTTTCAACACCCTGTCCCCCCTAACGAGTAAGCACCCAATTTTTTCGCATGAATTGATTACTAAATGGTATAAGAGGTTACAGCTACATATTTGTTACCTATGAAAAAGTGGGACTTGTGTGTGCTAAATGATTTTCTTGCTGTATAGTACACTCATGTGCCGGTGCTCGAGTACGTGCTGCCTACCTTCGACGTTCGTCCTCGTTCGGGCAGATGGAAAGCGCGCTTCGATGCCGACGTACGATGGCGAAAACTCGTCCTATGGCCAATCCCAGTTACATTTCCGCATACTCGTTTGCACATGGGGTGGAGACGAACAATGAACGTCGCATCCCGAATTTAGACAATACATTTGGATCCATCAAGACATCGCGGATTTATATATCATTGATACTATAGTCAAACATGATGATAATCCTTTATATGCTTAATCAATGTCCACTGTTTGTTCTATGTGGCGTCATGGTTCACTGAAGTTGTTTATCTGTTAATTAGCTCTTTCTCCATATCTTGACCGCTTTTGCCATTGATTAGGTAGAGGTATGAGATGGAGGCGTTGCTGGCGTTTGAGCACATATTAAAAGTTTTCCTCTGATTGGGCTGACGTGTCGCAGTTCGACATTGGCTAGTAAAGGGACCTTGTATTTATAAGTTGTATGAGCCCTACTCCTGTATCACTCACTCGGATACAACTGAGCAAATCAGGCGGAGGTGATGGAAGAAGGGGTATATTATTTAAATTCTCGGTTGCTTGCAGTGAACGAGACAAGGAATGTTGTAGTGCCGCCACATTTCTCCGTACTTTCTGGAAAAAAGGTGTTTTGGGGTTTACCTACTCTGTCATTTTCTTTGCTGATAACACTTTAACAGCATGCAATTCTCGGTCGTCAGGGTATAGTTGAAATCTGATAATCAGTGGAACGATTATCATTTGGATTTCATAAGTGCACAGGTCTCGTTTCTAATTATGCATTTCTCATATGGCTAGTTTTTATGCATCAGTAATTGATCGATTTTCGTCGGAATACAAAGATGTGTAGATACGCGATCAGTAGCAACTTTTTAAATGAAGACTTTCATGAAAATATTTGCTAATACCTCTCATTTCATGAAAGATTTCTGGTGTGTGTTTCTTTCTAAACTGCTCCAGTTGAATATTTGTCAAATAAACAGCCAAGGCAACAATGTTGTGTTAGGTAGAAATAACTTTTCTGAAGCATTTCACATGATGGGCCGTGACATCACCAAAAAATCGAATTCTTACATGTTGTGCCTGTGGCTAATTGGTTCGAAGAGGTGGTGGTAGCGCGAAAGCGAGGAACGATAGATGCATAAGACTACTAAGCCTTGTCTACTCATTCTTTTAGCACGTTCGAGGTCTTACATTCCTACCTAAGTCAATTGGGAAGACTATTGGCTTGGGCGTGAGATTCATACCTGGGAGATAACTCGTAATCTAAAGAGTATGTATTTTCCAAATGCCACATTCTGATGCATCGCATTAGCTACACTGCCAGATGAGCTGCAGATACGAAAGTTTCCAAAGATAATAAGGCAAGGTGAGCATAAACACATCTCTAGTAATGCGAGTATAGACGAGAGATAGGATCAGAAGGCCCCTAATGAATTGCATGCGGAGTTCAAGAAGGCACAACTAAGGACTTCATGCTTTATGAGGAGTAAAAGTATTTGGTAAGCTCATGGGTTAGCAAGGAGGCACCCATCAGGTTAGACGAAGGTCGAAGAAGTAAAGTATTGTGTGAGAAGAAGGGTTGACATTTATTGAAAAGTGCGGATCCTAACGCTATTTTAATCGAAAGTATAATGCGTCGGGCGTTTCTATCATTTGACAACTGCCGGTCAGAGGGCCTCTGTTAACGGCCTATCGATCTAGTCAAATTCCCTAAACGGCGCAAGAGTCTAATCTTCCGCTGTGACTTGCCGTTATGAGCCTCAATATATTCCCCCTATAAGCATAACTTTTTCCATCAAAGCACACTCCTGTTCTGGCCGAGAAAAATGCAATCTAACTTATAGGGGAGATAGACTAAATGAACGAAGTCGCACATCGCCGATTTTTTCCGAGACATGAATGCGCCCGTGATGGATGTCTTAGCAAAATATTTCCGAAATGTACACCTATGATGGAAGCTATCTCCTTCAGAGCCCTCCAAGTCGTTTGAATATGACGTCATCCCGGAGTCTATTCTAAAGACGGAATGACAGTCTTTCTCAAGGAGATCACCGACAAAATGTGTCGGCTTGGAGTTTTACATTGAGTTCTTTACCTCACTGATAGATTATACTTCCTCTTGAGAGGAAGTAGTCCGACTTACGGCAACTCACTACCAATCGCGTTCAGATAACGCCGTGGAGGGGTCCCAGATCGTCGAGAATCGTTGAGCGCGAACAGTGAGACTGTTATTTCTGTGGCTCGTCGCGCAGAAGGATATTGTAGTTGGTATAAATGCGGATATGTTGCTTATCTTCGTTTGATGGCATTTCGATATTGATTTATGCATAAGCATGTGACTGATTTCGTTCTCAAGTGGATACAAATCACCATTCATCACTATCTCCCTGTCGCACTGGGATAATCTTATTTATTGTTTTGAAGAAATAATATATTCTGAGTGAGACGGCTGTTGATAGAGGATTATGAAGATCCGTCCTCTTTACTTGTTCGGTCCATGAAGTTCCTTTCTCTTTCGCTC
>MU870508.1:16477-31382 GCA_036418205.1 Ostertagia ostertagi | reverse complement strand
TGTTTGTCAAACTTGTGAAGGCAAATAATCAAAGTGGTAACTTACAACAGCCACACCATCGTTGAGCAGCGATTCGCCGAAAACACTGATGAATAGGATCTCGTTGACCTGAAACGGCTCATAATTAGTTTTAATAATTCTATGACTTTTTTCAGCAGCTTTTTGGTAATCCAACTCGGGTAATGCAACATGAGAAGGGACGATTGGAGGAATGTTGCTGACCATGTTCAGTGGTAAACACATCATATTGGCACGGATTTCTCTTTTCTATTCTGGGATGAGTTCCTTTCCTTAAAAGGACTGTTGGGTCAACATTGAATTCACGAGTCCCATTCTTCATTCGAAATCGATAAAGGGATAAGTTATGTTACTATGGCACCGTCAAGGCCCATCAACCGGTTTTTAAACATGTAAGGACGCATGAAAGCCCACTGATCACACCACAACTTCAATCCAGCTATAAATAGCCAGGCCTATCAAGCCCTGAAGGTGATCCCTGTTATACCAAAGTAGAAGTTTTTTTGTTCAAAGCCACATCAAGCCGCAAAACGCAGCGCCACTTGGGCTGATAACGAAGACCAAGTAACACGCATGTGGCCATAAATTAGCGGAAGCATTTATTATACGTCGTACGAAACAGCGATCGATTGCATCGGGAAGCTGTTAGAGATCGAAGAAGAAGTAGGAAGAGAAGGGTAAACTGTGAACATCTATTCACAGCCCCACAATTTGTGGCGATACGCCTTCAGGACGTCTTCACAGTTTCTCTACAGATATGCTCCTTGGCATACTCTTCCTACGATTCGTCGTATGGTTCACGTAAACCAGGCCAGTCTTTTAAATTCTTACCGTTCTCCAAAGGTAGTGATTAAGATAAAAGGGGGACCTATCGGGACAGGTGCTGCCAATGCCCGCTTCTCATTTCGAGAGGCATACCTTCTAACTTATCTGTGGAAAGCATTACCAATGAATGCAAGATGTTCGCTGGCATGAATGTCTCGGGGTAAACTCGTCCAGACGTCCACTTTTTTGGTTGCTGACTCATCCATAGTAGTCAATCAGGACATACAAAGGGTTCCCATTTTGCAAGTTCTTGTTGTTTGATTGCTCTGCTTCACTCGATGAGCAAGCAAGTTTAGCACTGTCTTCCATTCTGAAACGCAGGGGTGATATCGGTGGAGAAATCTCGAGGAGCGGTCGTATTGTCAGAGTGGGTCATGGTGGTCGTACTCTGGGGGTTGAGTAAGTAGTGTAGAGAGAGAGGGTGTATAGGCGAGTCTACTTGTGTCAGGGGTGGGTTATGGGGGTGTGTGTGGGTCAATAACGCCATATGGAGAGAGGTGTTATACGAGTCGTACTTGTCAGGGTGGGAGTCATGGGGGGTCGTTCTCATTGGGGTCAGTCAACGTATAGGAGAGAGAGATAGGGTGTATCGCAGCAGAAACAAGGATATGTGAGAAAACATGAGATAAAATATTCTTTCGCAAGTCCAGCTTCATTCTTACCTTTATGAAGGACGTATTTGAAAGCAGTACAAGGAATGAAAGTGCATCTCCGCAATGTGTACACGTGCTGTAGAGGCACCTCCTTTATCTAGGCCCGCTCTCTCGCCCTTAATACCTCGTTGAAAATGAGGCAGTTGTTAGGGAGCTGTCGCAAACCGGCAAGAGTTCTGGAAAGACCATGGGCGAATGAAGCTGTTCCTTAGGTTACGGGAGTTACGAAATGTGTTTACTACAACACAGTTTCTGTCAACAGGTCATCATCATATGTGTAACTTTCAATAGATTCTACAACTTGAGTGGAGGTCGGATGCATGGCCTATACTGAGACGAGATCGGACGATGACGATTGCCCCTTTTCTTGTCGCTTATGTTGGGAGAATTTATTCTAGACACATTTCGAGCGTTGTCAACAAATTACATTTGCAATGGTGAAGAAGGGAGCGGCTTTTTGAGCGGCCGAGAACGATCCTTGATAGATCCTCGACGCATCTCGACCGAATATCTCCTCAACCAGAACAATGTGAGAAAAGTTTAGACTACTGTTAAAAGCGCGACTTCCGCTTCCGCAACACTATCTTACTTCCGCGAAGATCTTGCAAATTGAGAGAGACATTACTTTCAGTGGCGAAATCGCATTGAACAAACTCCGCATCCAGACGGCTCAACAAACTTTGAGAGACCCTATCTCCTCGAGTGTAAAGCTTTTAGATCAGTTCCAATATTGCCCTGGTAGTAGCAAATCCAGCTCTATCTAATCCTACCACATACTGCTCCAAAACTTATGAAATGGGGAATGGAACCTTTTCATCGAGAGTGTAGATTTCGACGGTTTCGAGCGGGGTTTCGGCAAATCTGACCCACGGATAAACCGCGCTGCAACCGAACGCTTTGCTGCGCATTGATGGAACTCGCTTATTCACATCAAGGCAAAGTTAGAGGTCGTATCAAGATCCCGATCTGAGGGGGGGGGTCGTACTGATCTGACCACGTCCTCGACACGATTTTCACCTGCTCTGAACCCAAGCAGATTCTATCGTGATCGCTGCCTTCACGTCAATTATTCGTGTACCATCCCGATGCTATTCATCCTATTGAATATGCATTTTTCTAACCGAACTGTCTGACACTTTCGAAACAGAATAAATGAAAATGTTGTAGGGATCAACTTGTTCACTACTTAATTCTTGTGCCAGATTACTTTAAGAGCGAAGAACAATTTAGAGTATAGTGAATAGAATTCAACATCAATGCTCTATTTCGAAGAGTTCAACACACAAATCAGTGAAGATTTTTGGTTCGATTTACAAATCTACAACGCGGCACTCACCCCAAGTTCTTCGAAAATGACGATGACAGCAACTGGATCGACGTCCGCAGCAACAGAACCGAATAGCAGCAGATGAATGAGTGGTGTTTCCACGGAGAACAGACCCGTCAAAGAAATGGCCCACAACGAGAGCGCTAAATTTGAACTTATGCGTATTTTGCTGATTTTCTCATGAGTGAATACGAAAAATCTCGTCGGTTTCAAGAATTAAAGAAACAGACTGGGAGCTGATCACTTTAAGGATTCCTGTTTTGTTGAACAATCACTTCGTCTTTTCCGAACTTCTTTTTAGAGTGCTTGACTATATTTGTGGCGCGTGTCACCGCTTATCAGCAGGTTTAAAGGCATGCCCCAGGATCACATTGGTGTGGCTCTTGTACACGAATGTGAATGTATTGGTGGAAGTGGGCCGGCAGTAAAGAAAAAAGGAAAAGAATCCGTCAAAAACGCTTAGGTTAAGGGCTCACTCACCTTCCTAATCGGCTGTGCTAAGGGAATGAGAGACTAAGCGCGGAGGAGAGTATGAGGCGAGAGAGCTACAGATGAGAGAGCGCCAGACAACAGCCTGATAAGAAAAAAAAGTCTGCAGCTTGGGCAGCTTACTTTTGTCAGGCCAAGCGCACTTATCGGTCGGTTTCCGTGCACGAGGACGCCACATCTGTGATTGTCCTCTAGAGGTCTATACTAGAGACCAAAGAGAAGCGTTCACACGAACTCTGCCTGGGTATGGCTTTAAGATCATACCAGTCCTTTTCGTCTTTTCATGATAGAGGCACATGTTGTGGACAGAACTATGGTTTTAGCGTTCTCTGAGTGCGCTTCTGATTGCAAAAAAGTATCAAAAACCCTACACATCTTTCGCCCAGCTTTTGGCAAAAAACGTAGCTTATGGTTTCTGGTGGTTCTCAAAGGTAATCATGCGTCGTTGACATCCCGGGGCCCACACAAGATTATAAGTTCAGGAACATAGGGTGTATACCGTAACCTTCTCGACGTTGCACTGGGGCGCGCATTCTCACGTGTCATCGATTTTCTCGTCTTCTCTGCACCCTCTCAACGAAGAGAGAATGCGTCGAGCAGGCCCGCGCAGAGTACTATGCGCCGTTTATGTAGAAGGTGGAGGACACAACGCAAGCGGTTGTCGCCACACGTCGGATGGCGGCGCGCGGAACGGCGCTCCGCGGATAGGTCCCGCGGCATGATGGTGCTCGGCTTCGTCGCGCAAGCGGGCGGGACGTGCGACGTCGCTCCATTTTTCTTTCCACTGCCTGAGCAGGGTGAATATCGGTCGAGGAAATCCTCGACAGGGGGGTCGTACCTGTCGGGCTGGGTCATGGGGGGTCGTACTCTTGAGGGTCAGTAACAGCAGTGGTATCGTGGTGCAGATAGGTAAGAGGGTATAGCGCAGCAGAAAATGAAAATATCTGAAAAAAACATGATATTAAATTTTCTTTGCAGGTTCAGTCGCTCCATTCCTCCACCTTCATGAGAAGGGCGTATTTGAAGGCAGTACAAAGAATGAAAGTGCATCCCCGCAAAGAAGACTGCCACATGTGCGCACGCGCTGCAAAGGCACCTCCTATGCTCGAATGACACTGTTGTTAGGGACCCTGTCGCAAAAACGACAACCGTGAAGGAAAAGCCCTGGGCAAATGAAGTTGTTCTTTAGGTTGTAGGAGTTACGAAATGCGTTTACTACAATGCAGCTTCTGTCAACTGGTCATGATCATATGACACCTTCGAATCGATTCTGCAACTTCGAGTGAGGTCGGATGCATGGCCTATACCTCAGACAAAATCGGATGATGACGATTGCCCCTTTTCTATTGCTTGCGTTCAAAGATATTGTTCTAGACACATTCGAGCGTTGCCAACGAATTCACACTTGCAATGGTGAATGAGGGAGCGGATTTTCAGGTGGCCGGATCCGTCCTCGATAGATCCTCGACGCAATATCTCTCAACTAAAAGCTGTAGAAGAAAGCTAAACAGACCATCAGAAAGCGCAAACCTTCCGCTTTCCAAAACTATCTTCCCTTTTTCAGGATCTTACAAGAGAGATATTGCTTTGAAGTGGCAAAAACTCGCGTGAAAATTTCAGCGTCCTCGACGTTTACTCGACGAAATTTGAGAGACCCTATCTTTCTGCATGGAAGGCTTTCAGAGCAATTTCAATACTTCTTGGAAACGCGAAATCCAGCTCTATCTAACCCTACCTCAAACTGCTTCAAAGGTTATGAAATGGAGGAATGCAACCTTTTCATCGAGGGTGTAGATTTCGACGGTTTTTTTTCGGGATTTCAGCAAATCTGACCCAGTGACAATCGCGCCGCAGCTGCCGTTGAATCGGCCTTTGATACACTCGGCTGTTTGATATACTCAAGCAGGAATCAAGATTGAATCGCAACCCCGTGCCTTCAGGATTTCTGTGCATTTCTGAACGAACCTGACTTTGAGGTCACACAAAGTTAATGCCTCTTTCCTCGAGTCGATATTTCAGTAAATACACAAAAGTGTGCAGCGATGAAAGACAGTGCATAGATGACAAGATGAGGCGTCCATAACATTATTTTGCAGAATTTTTTTTGATTTGTTTTGCAGGATTTATTTTAATTGAATTAATTTGCTCTGTTAGAGGGGGTCGTGCCAGGATCTCGATTTCGGGGGGGGTCGTACCTCTGCGACCACGTACTCGACACGATTTTCACCCTGGTGGAGGGCGTGGAGAGGGAAGGCTGAAAGCAGGCGCGTCGTTGATCGCTCTCACAATAGTGCTGGCATTGTGTACTGGAAAGCCCGCAACCGCGCTCTGACGCAAACGTGGGTTACGGTATACATCCTATGTTCCTTAACTTATAATCTTGTGGTATAACTTCGTATAATGTATGCTATACGAAGAGATGCAAAGTTGCCACGTTTCGCAGTTCGGAACGCCTTTCATTGCTTTTTTGGCATTTCAAGGGCCGCTCAGGAAAAATGAGGTTCCCTATGCATAATTGTCAACATATAATGCAAAAACGATTCAGATATAGCAGAGCACGACCTAAGCGCTTCTTGGTGAGACAATGCTTCACCTATGATTTACGCAATAGTATCTTATATGAAAAATATAATAATATGTAAAACGCAGGTCCCATCCACTTTGTGCACATTTTTAAGCTGTTGTCTAAAGAGTGAGAGAGGGTGTCGAAATTGATACCGGCTTTCAGAATTACACAAGTGTGGAATATTCACACGTACATCCTTCTTTCTTCATGATCGGAGGACGAATCGCAAGGAATTGTTTGAGCTGAATTTCTGAAAAACCTTTTCCTTATTCCGAATATTCAGGAGAATAGATGATAAGGTGCCCGCAGAGAATTTGCTGCGCACATATGGTGCTTCGGATAGTACTAATTGGAAGTGACGAAAATGAGCTCGGCTGCATAGTAAGATTTTCGAAGATCATTAGGAACTTTGCAGTGATAACATATTTTTGGTTTCTGAGGGAGCATGAGCCTTATTAGTACTTTGGCGATAGTTTGTAACCGCTGAATTTGGAGAGATATGTACAAACCGATGGCCACAATGTTGAAGGTGGTTCCTATCATTGCAAAACAGAGAATGGAGCCGAGATTGTCGAAGAACTGTCGAGCCGGCATGAAGTAGCCTGAAAACTGAAATCTGTTTGGAGCTATCAAATTTGAATAAAATGTGTACGCTGTCCATTTGGATTGTTAGCTTAACCGTCTTCCCAATATTTTTTTTATCAAGACCTCCTTTTCTGCTCAGCTCTATTTCAATTATAGCACATGCCACTTTATACACCGTGTCTATTCGCACGAAAGCCGTGGCGGGCAGGATTACCAAGGGAAAAGCCAGAAGGACCATTCGGAGTTTTTTTTCCAAACTGGTGGTGGTCCACTAATGTAAGAGGTAACTCTCTACAGCCCTTATATGGAGTGGGCTGAAATGAGCAGAATGATTGCTGCTGAGTAATACATATAGTTTGGGAGTGGCGGTTTCCGCGCGACAATTCAGTAAAAGTTTTGAAATTTCCCAGCCCCGTGACTCCATGAGACGAACATAGTGAAACAGCATGCTCATGAGGAACTCTTTTACGAAGGGACTTGGAAGATGTTTCAACTGAATTGTGTAAATTTCGCAGTTCACGTGCGACACACCCTTATATTTGCAGGCAGAAGCCCTATATTCAACACAGTCTCATAAATACATGTGAATGCCCCCTGATTTGATCTCAGCTTTTATGCAGGAATGCTAAGTAGAAAGCGTGCACAAACCTGCATCGAATACTAATGGAGGTAGCAGATAAAGCATGAACACTTCGCTGCGAGGACAACCTCGTTCTGAAAGAGAGTATACCAAAGATCTTATGTGCATGCTTAGCTGTCTGAATGTGCATATTGGAAATGAGCAACCTTTTTTTGCTGGAGCTTTTCTGCCTCCGTCGACAGCTGCAGGCAAATGATGCTTCAACTGAGATACGACACGCTCTTCGTATTCTTCACTTTCAGCCGCCACCCTTTTCTATTATAACCACGACAAACGATCGAAGGCACATACCACGATCAAACTGGTGAGATGCATGCCACGAAAATGAAAGCAGTGCGTGATGGACTGACACCGAAGAAAGATTGAGCGAGACATCCAATGAGACATGCTAGGGTTTACTCGCTTGAATGGCGTCGCGCAATTACACTCTGAGTGGAGTAGAGAGGATAGGCGAGCGAGCACAGCGGATGAGAGAGGAGCAGCAAGCTGCATGTTTAGAACGAGGACAAATGGAAGCGACCGAAGCGGTTTTGTGGAGACCTGAGCGTCTGTGGCGCACTTTGGAGTTTGGAGCAGCTACAAAATTATCAACAGCTCTGTCCTATCCACTTAAGCGATCTGTTGACCTGAACTAATTCTGGAGTGTGCCTCTAACTTGCACTCAGCTATAAACTAACATTTATTATAGGAACATACCTTAGCGACTCCAGCTAAATTGAAAATGATTCCTATGATGAGACCAATCATAATGAGTAAAGCAGAGTCGGGAAACATTTCCGTTAAATGCGGAATAGCATGGAATACTGTAATTATTGCCACATCATTCAGGTACGATTTAAAACCAACTGGGTAAAAAACTCACTAATTTTAGCTATACTAGCTCCAACGAGCCACAATGACACCGTCAGAGGCACTTTCACTTCGCTCCATTTGAACAATATAATAGGATATCGAGTGAGTGGCTCTTCTTCCTCCTCATTCTGAATTAGCAAGTCTTCTTCGACTTTTACACCCTTTGATGCCCATGAAATATTCAATAATAGCTCAATAGGAGAAATCGGAAAACCAAAAATAAACAAATAAAAAACAGTAATAACTTAGTGGGAAATTGATTTGAGAGATCCGTGCTTAGGAGCAAGATTCGGGCTTCTGCTGGCAACATGGTCATTTATCCCAGGTGAGGTAGTTTTTTTAAGGCTCGAATATTTCAAAAATTTCAACGTCTTCAGAATGTCTCTATCTGATTTTTTGAAAAAATTGCCAAAGACATGGGTCGTGATCGCAAACACGAGAATTAAGGATCTCCTATCTTTGTGAGGTCGACCGTAGTACGACGGCGCGAGAGAGCGCGGCAACGAGGAAACACGCTAGAGAGCACGTCGCACGTAATGACGCAGACAGCACAAATGCCACGAATGAGTAATAATGGCAGCAGGGCGCAGCTGCCAACGCAGAGCCATCAATGCCCCTGTCGCCCACTTTGGAGTAGCGGCAGTACTAGTACTGTTTTGCTTGGGGACGCTGCTACATCACTTATGGAGAGAAAAACTCTAAGGATCTGACTGGGATCCGTGCCTTTAATTGAACGCTCTGAAAACTCACGTCGCATTCACCAGCCACTGTGATTGCCAATGATAACCCTATGAGTAGTATCCACAGCCATGCGCGATTCATGGTATGGTTTAATTCTGAAAAATTATGATAAACAGATAAAGGCACTGTTACAGCTCACGAGAAAAAGCGATCATTTTATTTGGTGAGCTGGAGAGTAAATTAGAATGCTTTAGAGGTTACCGTGAGGAGTGCGAAAGAAATGAACACTATAAAATGAATTATTATGTATATTAATATTATTATATCTAGAATATTGTAAAAGGAAAAATGGATATGGTATAGTACCATAACAGGATGACTCCAGCGCGTTCAGCTTACAAGTTCTGATTTCTTCATGTGAGTAAGGTGGTCTATGCTGTAGAATGCGCGGTCACATTCGCTAGAAGAGAAGTAAGAATCTGACAATACATGCAGACATATGAATACTTGGCCGACACTTGACCGGATTATAGGGCGTGCTTAGGTGACCAGTTCTTTTTCAGTTAGCGCATTGCACTCCTCTGATAAGATATAGTGTTGCAGTAGCGTAGAAGAGTACGAGGTGAACTACTGCTGCTAAAGTCAGGGTAGTGAGGAAAAAAATGCTGCCGGACGTTTCACAAAACACTGCTACATTACGGAGAGACTATGTGGTTGTCAGCAAATCAAGTGGATTCGATTCGATTATTCATGGACCTATGTGAAAATTGTGGTTTTATCTGAATGACTCAAATAGTAGTAAATGTCTTCTAGCGATAGAACAAATGCACTGGTCAATGATCGCACAGGACTGCAATTTGAAAAAGTCGATATGTCTCGCCTTCTATTATGTTAGAGCCAAAGGTCAGGCTCACGCACGCTAGAGCACTAACACCTGCCTGGAGGTTGTACACATTACAGCAACTTCCCACCTTGAAAAAGCTCGTTAGGCCCCCGGGGCGTTCGGTTTCAATCCGGGCCGCCTGGTCAATCCAGGACCGCCCACCTCCGGAAGTGGTGCGTGGCTGGCATAACGTGTGAAATCAGCTAGGTTGATTGCCGTATCAACCGATAGAACGACTGACATCTCCAGAAAACTTGTTTGTACGTGCCTCTTTCCCAAGCCAGCCTCCTTCCACTGTCGTATAACTTGCGTATCTTTCATTTTCAATGCGCCACAATACCCACTTATTAAGCCGCTTTTGCTTTTGATAGTATCCGCCACATTCCCTTATTGGCCCGCTTTTGTTTTTGAAGTTATCCTCAGAAAAAGATAATCACCGCAGATATGTATTCTGGCGGCAACTCGGTGATGTGCCAGTGACGTTTTTTTTTTGATGAATTTTAGGCAAATTTTTCGTGTGTCGTCGAATCGCTTGCGTGTGCAAATAGGATGGCGCCATGAATTCCGTTTATGAGGATGTCTTGTTTTGGAAAATCTTCAGAAGGCTAGTTTTCAAGTCGGCTTTCGTGAATTCTCTTTGGTCTGAAATTAATTCCTAGTTGTTGTTTTTTTGTTAGTAGCTATCGGGAGCCAATTGCGTTCGTTTCCTTGATACTACGGCCACGATTTTTGTTTTTGGAAAATGTTGGAATGTGAAATTTTGGTGTTCTTTGAAAAATATGAAATGATCGTTAAATTCGAAACGAAGAATATTCATTTTTTTTTTAAAAAAAGGCTTGGTTCTGGAAAATTTATTACTATTACTAATTATTTTTCTTTATTTTCTTTATAGTATTGCAAAAAAAAACGGTGAAAGTCAGGTTTTGACAGGAATTCTTTGGCAAAACAACGTTTTCTGCCGGTGATATTTTTGACGGAACTGTTGCATGTGTAGAAGTGGCGCCGGTATGTGAATCTCTACATTATGCACAGTAACGTCAAAAAAAAAACATCTCATCGAATTTCAGGAAACACTAGGTGGATATTCTTCCGAGGCAGTGTGTTCCATTATCCACATATTGCAACGAGTAAAGAGAGGGTGAGTGTCATTTACTCAAGGTTTAAGGAAATAGATCTTACGAATTTCCTGATAGGGAATACTGAATGGATCTTGCTGAGGTGAAGAGCAGGCTTGACTTTGGTCTTATGGGTTGCGATGAATTGAATAGCTGGATTCGTTCTGAGTCGTTTCTCTATAAAAACAAGCAACACAACTTCAAGCAAAATTTTGCTCCTTCTTATCAACTCTTCCCTTCCCTATTTCAGAGGCGTAGGCGATCCAGAGTCTTTATAGCTTATTATCGGAGTCAGAATAGCACTATTAATCACGATGCGAGACACTTGAACGTGCACATCCTTTCATCATTGAGGCTAAGATGGTAACGTGCTTTATGAAAAATATACCAGAGAAGCATTTAGCTGCTATTGAACCAAGATTGAAAGTTGCGGAAGATTTATAAGGTGTACCACAGCCTTTAGAGCCTGTTCAAACACAAGCAGACTTTACAAGCACAAGGGGGGTGTACTCCAGTCCCGAGGTGGATTACGAGTGGTTGATCTTATGGTTGACGTGAACATGACTTTGGTGCTATGAATTGAAGATGCACCTTGATCCCTTGTTGACATTTCGACAGTGATCACGGGCAAGGGGCAGATTAAAAGCGCTCCTAACTTAGGTGCATGCGGCAGGTGGACTCAGGTCGGAGTACACAGAAAAGCACCTCCGAACTTTGAGGAAGGTTGTGAAAGGTTAATGTAGTACCCATTGTCAAGCACAAATTGATCATGTCTGATCATTTCAATTATTCCAAAGTAATTTTGGTGACATCCTTTTGATTTTTCAGGAAGCATGCGGGACAGGTAGCGAGTTTTTACAGCGTAGGCCTTGTTTTTTCGACAAAATAGACCTTCTTGAAGTTAGAAGCGACAGCAGGAGAAAGAAAAGCGAGAATGAAATAAAAATGGCTTCAAAACCGTTCTGTTGTGAATAGTTCATTAACGTTTTTATTTTTACTTTATGCTCACTTCAAAATCCAGTCCAGAAGGACCGAGGAAAATTATTTTTGGCGTGACTAGGCATTTCGAGAGCATGCCACGCGTTTATCTTCCAATTGAAAATCGTGGGAAGTGATTGCATGAATTGGGGTCTATATGCCATTCCGGAGAATTAACTGCACGCGCCCATCCACCCTGGATCGTATCGAAAAAGAGAACACGATATATAAAAATGTTCCAAAGCGGGGAGATTTCTAATATATTCCGTACATAACTTATTTGAAGCAAAGTATCACTCAGTTTTCGATGGCCATTTCGTTGAGGATTGAATGACGTACAGATTCATGAACGGTACGGAACGATGAGACTAGACCGTGTTGTAAGATGACCTTGTACCTCGGAAAAGTAGGTGTTTCTGTATTGTATACAAGTGACGATATGCGAAACAAATTTTTCGTGAAGCTGAGGAGGGACATTATGTCTGAGCGTTCCTGAGTGACAGCTCACTCGAGCTAGAACTTGCTGTTCTAGAGCCAGAAACGCAAAAAAAAAAGCCCAATAAATCAATCCAAAAAGCATCAGAGGTCGCATTGTTCCAGACAGACACCTCCAGTTGCTGGGATCCTGAAAACTACCAAGGAACTTTTGACCTCTACTCAGAGGGAAGGGGATGGGTAGGTGGAAGTGACGTTCAAAATGAGATGTATACTATCTGATGTGCCTCCGGACACTGATTCCAAATCTGCCTTCCAAATCTGCTAAACGACTCTCCGAACGGAGTTATGAAGCGTAATAGCTCAGTGGTGATGGTCCGGGGTGGCAGGTAAAAGCTCGTAGGATCGGTTCCTTTGCAAAGTTGGTTGCTTTGCTTTTGTCTCTAGAAGTGTTGCGGACAAAAGCAAAGCAACAAACTTGCAAAGGAACCGATCCTACGAGCTTTTACCTGCCACCCGGACCATCACCACTGAGCTATTACGCTTCATAACTCCGTTCGGAGAGTCGTTTAGCAGATTTGGAAGGCAGATTTGGAATCAGCGTCTGGAGACGCATCAGGAGGTATACATTTCATTTTGAACGGCCACTTCGACCTACCATCCTTCCCTTGTAGCAGAAGATTTGAGGTATTCTTCCGCAATCTAAAAGGATAAAGGGATAAAGATTTACCGTGATCATTTACTTTGTTTTGGGCGTGCGGCACGCATTCTCTTCAAAGTTGTAACATTGCGTAAGCAGGCGTTTGACGGTGACGAGAATAGGGGGCCAGCCGATGTTCAAGTCAGTGTTTTTATCCTCCCAGACAAGTCTGGTACCAATTAACCGACCCCGGAGGGATGGAAGGCTTGGTTGGCCCGGGCGACTCACGACCCAGGATTTGATCCCGGACCGCTCGCGTGGTAAGCGCGCCACTTGTCACTACACCACTTCCGCCCGAATATCAGTATAAAATCAGACATTGCTGGCTGTTATGTTGAAGGCTGCTGCAGGTTGGGAGAGTTTTTGCTTGGAAAATTTTCTTGCTACTTTTGTGTTTTCGAAGAAGCCAATACGATGCTACGGTGAAAATGTAACTCAATATTTCGGATACAATGTGAATTATTCCTGAGTTCCTTTCCAAACAAATATCAATATTTTTACTCGATGGCTGGAAAATGAAAAACTACTGAAAAAAGGAGAGGGATTCAGAAAAGATTAAAAGAAGAAAACTGGTTCCTAAAAAATCACCAGACTAGACTTTAGCATTTAGAAGCGTCTGGGTCGTTCCTAGCGACGCCAGATCGTGAACATGGAAGTGAGCTGATCAGCTTTGCACAAAAGTGCTACGGAATGGGGTCCTCGGAATAATCGATAAACTAGTAAGGAGAAAAAACGAAAAACGCTAAAACGAAAATGAATGAGGAACTGTGAAAAGTAGGGAGTTTGCTGGTATCCAAATATGTTCGATAAGATACATAGTTGTATTTGTTTCGCAGTTATACTCGCAAAGGTGAAAAGTCAGATCTCAAGAGTATTTCAAAGAAAATGTTATCAAAAAACAAGAGAGAATTGGAAAACGAAGTTGAATAGCCATTAGAATTTCCCATGATTCTGAATATGAAGTACCCTTGTGGAAAACCAAGGACTTGACTTTCACTTTCGAACTATTGCGAGAAACTTCAAAAGAGGCAATGGTCGGTGATAGTAGTTGATCCGGTTAGGCGTAAACGGACTAAGCCGTCCGTACCACACGTAGCAGTAGCTTCTTCCGTGTAGAGTTGCCCAGATTCCGATAAGGCGTTGAGAGAGGCAGAACGCCAACTTATCAGTGCTAGTCGACATCGGGACCCTGAGCAACGTGGTGACGCAGATCGCAAGACGTTGCATAGGCAATAAAACTTGCATTGTGCGTTTCATCTCAGATAGCTCATCAGATAAGACAAAAGGCTTATAAAGTCCACAGTGACCTTTACTTCAAAATTCTATAGACTATCTGCCTTATTCAGAATGGTTGTCAATTATCCCTATGCGTGGGTGGGTTATGACCACGGTAGGTGCAGCGGGCTGTATGGGGACGGGTTTTGGCTTCCTAGAAACCAACAAAAAAATTGGTTGGACTTCGGACATGTTTGAGATCTTTTATCAAACTACACTACAAAGGACACAAGATTTTGGATACATTCGAGAACTGCAACTTCAAAGGCCCTAGTTGCCTCAAGGGCAACGAAGAATGATGTGCTTTTTTGGCAACAAGAGGAGCAGACAGATGTGACCGTCGGAAAGGATGATGATAATTTGTATTCATGTTGGAATAACAAGCATTGGGATGGGAGCCAGCTTATTCGAAGGCGATTCAGGTTTGTGTGAAAAACGGCTTCTCCTTCTTGATTATATAACATTACCAGTTTTTGAATCGTTTTTATTGGATAACTGCTGTTTTACGCCGCAGTTCGCGTTGCGAAAGTTATCACAAGAATGCTGAGTTGTGGGCAAAACTTTCGCCCCAGCCGGGATTCGTACCCGGATCTCTTGCTTTCCGGGCAATTGTGCTACCAGTTACACCACCGGGGCACCATTTCACCCCAAGCTCAGCTTCCATGGTAAAGTATCACAGCTTATCAGCGTTCACACGCATTGTCTGCCAAGTTTTGCTCACCTCTCAACACACTTATTATTAGCAGTTTTGTCTCCGGACAACCGTCAAGACCTCTCATTCCCTGCAAATGCTGAACGCCTCCGCTGCGCTCACGTTTTCTTGTGACGTCGATTCCTCAAGCGGAGACGAGCATGCACAGAAGGAGGTTCTTTTACAGTGAAG
>MU870507.1:5919-26344 GCA_036418205.1 Ostertagia ostertagi | reverse complement strand
GGGACATTTCAAATGTTCATTCTACGCTGCGGGGTCGATCATCAACACAGATGCGAGTGATGTGAATCGATAACAACGGATAAATTTTGCCCAAGGCTCTGAAGCAAATTTCAGTTTCTTCTACGCTCGTTCGCTATTTTATGCGATGCCGCGCTTCGTGTCCACTGTTCATAGTTTATAGATGTTTAACAGACAAAATGGAATTAATAATGTGATAACGCCGCGAAAATGTAAATGGTTCGGAATGGAATCTGACCCTTTGTGAAATAGTCCAATAGTCAGCCTCCAGGGGTTCAATTAAGCACACATTACCGTATTGACCACTCACCCAAACCTTGGTAAAAACACGTTTATAGAAGAAATGCATGAAAAAGTGAAAATCTCAAAGCCTCTCTCAATTCGCCCCCCCAGAGACATGTAAAACAGGCTTAGACAGACAGACAGACAAACACACAGACAGACAGACAGACAGACAGACAGACAACAGACAGTCACAGACAGACAGACAGACAGACACGACAGACAGACAGACAACAGACCAACAGAACGACAGACAGACAGAAGACATAGTAGACAGACAGACAGACAGACAGACAAACACAGACAGACAGATCAGACTAGACAGACAGACGACCAGACAGAAACAGACAGACAGACAGACAGACAGACAGACAGGACAGGACAGTACAACAGACGACAAGACACGACAGCCAGCAGGCATGCACGATCAGATTCAGGACAGACAGACAGACAGACAGACAGACAGACAGACAGCACAGACAGAACAGGACAGACAGACATGACAGACAGACAGACAGTACAGACAGACATGCCAGGCCAGACAGACAGACAGTACAAGACAGACAGGACCCAGCAGAAGTAACAGACAGACAGACCAGACCCCCGACATGACTAGACAGATCAACATACCAGACAGAACAGAACAGACAACAGACAGTACAGACAGACAGACAGACAGGACAACAGACAACAGACAGACAGAGCAGACAGACAGACAGACAACAGACAGACGACAGACAGTAACCTGAACTTTGAATCTCACCACTCTATGCTAGTATCCCTGTCTGTTAGCCTACTTGAAATAATGTGGAAGACTATCTGAAGAGTTTCGAAGCTCCTTACTGCAGATCGGAATAAAGTGAGATGATCGTGATCGTGCCGACCTCGTCAGACTCTATCCACAGTGGTGGACGTGTACACTAAAGCATGAGCTAAAGTCAAAGGCGGAAGCTCTTACTCTCTTCGGATCGAAACAAAATGATAGGGTAATAAACGGTTGGTATCACCTGTATAGCCTGTCGCCCCACTAATCAGCGATTTGCTCAAACGGGCGCCAGCAACGTCTCCATTCAACCCTGTCGCGTCCAAGAGTGCTCCAGTGGACCTCGTCGCTCGAGGGACACGAAGCTTTTCATTTGTTTCGTTCAGCTTCTTTAAAGAAGTCTGACCATTGGGCCGGCGGTCGTCCAGGTGTTATTTCGGCGTCCCGAGGGATCCACTCGGCCGCCGTTTGGTCCAACCTTCATCACGAAATCGCATGACGTGTCCGGCTCAACTGATCTTCGACTCTTGTAAAAAATAAACCATTGGGTAGATGATATAAAAGAGACCATTCGCGTGGGCAGGCCATTCTCTGAATGGGTGATGCTTACCACAAATATCGTGACATGGTCTCAAAACAGCTGAGATCAGGATAAATTGATTGGGGTAAGGATTTCTTAAATTGTGCCACTTCGTACGCCTAGGTGATCCGAGCTCCGCCCATTGGTACCCACGCAAGAATTTATTACTCTAATTAAGCAGGACCTAAGAGCAGGGAATGGAGCGCATAGAGACTCAGCGGAGGAGGACAAGTTAAATGCTCGTGGCGCACAGGGCTAAATAAAATGTTCGCAAGAAAAAAGTGCCAAGAAAGCGGGGGAAAGCGGGTATAGTCGAGCAAAGAAGGTTTTCAAGCCAGGGTGGACCCTTGCGTTGAATTTTTCCATCATTTTGCCACCCTCCCCACTCCGCTCTCAATACGCTGTCACCCCCCCCCCACAACCTTCAGAACTTTGAAGAAGGGTCCCGAATGGAATCCCCTATACAATCCTTTAAAAGCCCCTACCATCACTCTACACATCATGGCTGTCTCGACAGCATTTGACTTTTACAGAGCGGGGGGGGTCGTGTTCAGGATGTGCCAAGCTTTTTCGAAACGGCTTCTTACATGATATAGGGGCACATGCAGGAACCACAGAGCCATACTGCGTTTTTTCTGAACGGTCCTCTGAAAATACCAAAAAGGAGGTCCCTACTTCGATTTCCCGTGGTGACTAAATTTTTTGCATTCTGAGTTTGCGTTTTCAAAATTCGCGCAAAATGGAATTAGCATGAATAATCGGCACCATATTCATGTTTAGGACCGTCCCAGTCTCTTATAAATAGGTTTATTACAAGACTGTTGGGATTTTTCACCAAGGATGCTGGGTTGTGAACCCAAAACTTTCGCGAGGCGGGTAGACGCACTTCGCTTTGGCAAGTGCGTTACCCCAGTTGACGTAGGGGCACTTTTTCCATTCCACTAGCTTTTCGATGTTACGTAATTAGCTTTCAGCCTCAAGTTAACGTGTTGGCGGTTAGCCGATTCCGAAAACAAGTCATCCTGTGTAACGCTTTCAGCTCGCGTCCATTGCGATATCGTGAACCGTGTCAACACGTTGAGTGTGAGTGCTGGCCTATGGTACGTTCATTTGAGAAGTGAGTTGGGATGAAATGGTGCCCGGTAGCGTAATGGTGCGCACTTGCCTGAAAAGCGGGGTGCCGGGTTCTGTCCGTGGGGCGAGGTTTGTGTCAAACCGATTCTTGTTGACTCGAACGCGATGCGGCGTTACAACAGCAGTTAAGGATTTTGCGGGGGATTCTTGCACCTCTTCTCGAATATGTCAGTTGTTGATCAATACCAATAGCGCCAAGTTCACGCATTTGGTTCGGTTTTGAGAGGCAAGAAAGTACAATCACGTTATGGCACTCGAGGCCGGGGCAGAGCCAGGCGGAGGTGGAAGAAGACGGGTTTTGGCCGGGTCGTTACAGGCGACGATGAGAGGAAATCGGCCTTAGCGGCCCCCTGATTTGTGAGGTGGAGGACAATCGATCGTGGAATGAGGATGGAAAGTTTGAAGTGTAAGATGTGATGCACGAGCAGAAGGCGGAGGAGTTTCCCAGTGAATGACTCAGAACCCCAGTTTGGCATTCTCGGTTGCCGCCATTGGTGCGAGTCGTGCATGTCGATACGCGTGCCGCTTTTAAGTTTTTCCAATGTTTTATAAACGAAAGCAACTTCAGTTCTTTTCACTATTATCGCGGATAATGGGCCTTAAGCCAGTGATTTACGGCTGAAATAGAATCATAATTTTTCCGCGCAAGATTCCTTTAACAAACAAAACAAGTCAAAACTGTTGGAAAAGTTTTTACATTACAGTGGGTTTGGCGTTACACCTTTTTCACCAGTTTTCTAATCAAAGTCTTTTTGTAAGGGTTACTGACGGTCCCAATTACGAATTTGGAACTAATTATTCATGCTAAGTCCATTTTGCGCGAATTAATAAACGTCACGAAATGCAAAAACTTGTCACCGCGAGGAATCGAACTAGGGACCCCTTTTTTGGTATTCAGAGGGCCGTTCAGGAAAACGGTTCGTGGTTCTGTGGTTCCTGCATGTAGCCCTATATCATGCTAGAAACCGTTTTGAAAAAGCTTGGCACACCCTGAACGACCTCCCTTGTTAGACCAGTCGCTAAAATCCACCGTCCAACCGCGCCATGCTTTCCCACCAAAATGGCCGTCGAGTAGGGGTGTGGAGCTACAGAGGAGGGGAAAAGGGGTGAATAGCCTCAAGAGACGGTGGCTAATTGTCGAATTTTTCCTATTATACGCTTTTCTATAGAACTATTCTTGCCGTACCCGTCAAGACGTCCAAAAGTCCGTGAAACAAATCCCCCTTTTTGATTTTTAAACCTTCGCCGACGCCAAAGATTCCCTATTTCAGAGTAGCAAATACGACCTCCATCCCAAATTTGCAAACAAGACCCTTTATCCCGTTATCATGTATCAACGGAGTGCTGACCCTGATTTAAGTGATCTTGGCGAACGGAGTTATAAATATTCAGTTCTCCTTCTCAGTATCGTTGAAGCCCCTGTAATACGTGCCACAGCATGCGAAGATCAGCTGGTTTCAATGAAGACACTTGTCAAGATTGAAAAGGAGGCCCGATAAAAAGTTTTTATCTTCCCATACAACATTCTGTACAATTATGAAACACACATTCAATATTTCAGAAAAGTTGATATTACACAACGACTATCTGACTCCATAGTCAGGAAGGGATGGCCCAGAAACAACCGATTGCACCTTGATGAACGGAATTGGACACTGCTTGGGACGGTAGTAAATTGGCCGTCGGCTAGTTACCTGTGACCCGGAATTTTACCATATATGAGCGCAAAGCACCTCAAGGATTCCGCTAGCAGAATAAGTCGAAAATAGAGGTCGAACCACTCGGGATGTACGGAGTGATGAAATCAAGTGAGTCTAATAAGGGTTGGATTAGCAGGTTGGTCATCAAAAATTAACAAGATGCGGCCCAGAGTAACAAGGAATAGTGCGCGATGTGTGAGGTGGCAAACAATGCTGTCCCTTCCGTTCTAAAAGTAATTCGAGAGGACTTGGGTCAGAGAGACTGGCCACATCCAAATGCTAGGCCTGCCATTGGGTCAAATGCAGTGTTTTCGGAAGCGGAAAGGCGAATTGAAAAATGGAAAGCGGGAAGTGATTGCAATTTGATCAAGCAATGTCCCCTCGTCTAGTGTGTGACACAATGGTGTTGCACCTGCGCTCCACGTTGGTGTTTGTTCGGTGACGGAATCAATTCTTCGAGATGCTGAGAGGTTCGGGTCTAAAACCCTTTCACTGCCGACAAGTAGGGCCCCAGTGCAGTGGTAGCGATGTCGCACATGGGACGGTGTACCACAGCTTCAAACCCATGTGCTACGCAACCTTTGTAGGCAAAGTGGTGGTTGTTCACCATTTCCACTACGGTAAACTTCCAATGGCCAATGGGAACGTTCCACGCTGCCGCGAGCAAGGTTGCTGGATGAACTCCAATTGCAGCCTAAGATTTGCAAACAACATCCGTTGCTTTCCTGTCATCTAGATCTCTTCCACTGATGTGATCGAGATCCTTGGTGCAGAAGCAAGAACAATGCTAAATCCTACCATCCAGAGATCAAGTCCCAGAGAGGTGCAAGTTTTGCAGTCACTCTGCCCAGGCTAGTGGTTTCGGTTATGTTCGTGTTTGTTAAGGGTTATGCTCGTGTTTCCACGCCGCTTGTTCCTCGTGAATGGGGAAAAATTACCACATTTGATTGCTAGTTTAAGGCACCTTACTACCGTCCTTGATTTTCTTTATTTTTATACTTTTGGAATCTAAGGGATTTCGACATCCGGTCTGGTGATTTCGTGATGTGCTTATACCAGCCTTTAAGTCGTCGACTCAAAGGCCTAAACGGCTACTATACTCAACCAACGTCCTTCTCATAAGATTAGACCTGAATATTTACGACCCCCTTCAAGTTTTCTCGTATAACGCGTATCGTGAATTTTCCTGGAGAATGAGGGGAATGAATCTCCAAGTTTAAAGGACGAATTTACGATGGAAAAGCAACCCATCCCAAATTGAGGTAGAGATGGTGAGTAGTACCAGAAAGAAAGCGAAACACGAAAAACGGCCCAGAACCGGAGAAATGGGACCCCTTTCTTGTCCGTTGATTCGAGCATTGATGGAACTCTCATCGCTTTGCCCTCTTCAACCCTACGCTCTCTCAGCTATCTAATCACTCGCCACCTATTGTACTACGGCGAGTGATCAGACGATCGGTGGGCGGAGATCGCCGAACTCGTCAACTTTGAGCCATGCTAGATCTCAGAGATCAAATCTTTCGATGCCGATTGCGTGTCTGTCCGCACCCCCAAGAGATTCACCGCTCTCCCCACTAGGCGATTTCTCCCTTCTTCGACCTTCGTTCTTTCCGTGCAATCCTCCTTTAAGGTGCATTTTTCAAAATGTAGTAGCCTAAATAAATCCAGAATCCATGGCAACATGATTCCTCCTCCTTCTGCGCCGGTCCACGGAACGTTAGTGTGTTCCCGTCGTCCATTGAAGAGGTGAGTTTCTGCTTAACATCAGGGGTAAGGTGATGGTTTTGAGATTAGACTCGTCCTACCTAAACATTCCACCGAAACCGGAGAACTTCAGGAACAATGCGCTTCGCTGTGCTTCGTTTCACAACATTCGCCATGCTTCTGCATCTCTCGCAGGTAAGATACCTTTATGAGCAGTCCAATAGTTCTGTCTTCGGCCCGATCGCTTCCAACATAGATAGAGCAAAATTACCATACCGCAAATTCTGTGCATTGTTTCGCTTTTTACCATATTCAAACGATTTGTCAGATGAAATAAAAATAAGAAAGTCACAGTAGAAGGGTGGATGTTTTTGGAGCAGGAAACAGTTCTATAGAGTGTTCTGCCATTTCAGGTACCTCCCGGTCTATCCTGCACTTTCACCCAATTGAATGGTACACAAGTGCCCACCATCACCGCAGCCTCTATGACCACGTACAACAGCAGCTTTGGCATTGAAGGTTGTTTCAAGAAATGCTACGAAATGCAAGGCTGCATGTCCTTCGTTTTTCATCGAGCGGTTTGTTTCATTTGACGTTCATACTTACAATAGCCAGAGGAAGCTTGTCTTTAGGATTCTGTGTGCAACATTTTTTCCCCTGCAGAGGGGATGATACCAGTGATATCACCAGACGAATACAGACAGCAGGAAATCTACCAGCTCGATCGAAATGCATTCAATGTGAGTTGCCTAACGGTGAAACAGTGGACAGCGCAATGAACAAACATCGCCGTTTGAACCCGATCGTCCTGAACAACAACGTGTTGCAATTGCCAGTATTTTCGTCTGTAGCTCTACTACTATTGCTTTTGTCGTTGTGTTCTGAAGGTCCTGCGAAGAATCTGCGGAGTTCTCTCCTGCCCTATCTAAGATGCTTAATAAAAGGCTTTGGCGCATTGTTTTCACTCATGAACTCTCCAACGTCATTGCTGGGAATCGCCCACAATGATCAGAAACAAACAAAATGTTATAGACGAAAGAGGAAATTACAAATAAATAATAAAAGGACAAAGCACTCGACGTTAAAGGCGTGCCACAGGATTAGACTGGTATGGTAGCTCTTGGCCACTGTGCATGTATTTGTCGAAATGAACCTCAGATTGAGGGTTTCTCACTTTCGTAAACGCTGTTAATGCAATGAGAGACTGAGTGTGGAAAGGAGAGTGTGGGGGGAGAGAGCACACCAGACGAGAGGGCGCCAGACGACAGTCTGATGGGAGCAAAAAATATTGCAGCTGCAGCAGCTTGCTTTGATGTCCTAGCGCTCTTTTCGATTGATTTCCAGGCACGGAAAGCTACATCTTCGATCACCTTCTAGGGGTCTATTTTACCGACGGGAGTAAATCTTTCACAAGTTTCTGCCTGGGTTGAGATTTTAATCGCTCCCTTTTGGGCCTCGCCATCCTGCCTCCTTGTCATGACTTGAGACGCCAGCCGATGTACGAGGCAGCGTTTGTAGTTCCCACACAAGTCATGCAGCCGTTTCGTTCCGGTAGAATAGAAGGCTTGATTGGGCTCGATGGCGGGGAGTAGCTGTAAGCGATATATTGAGACTTTTTTGTTTCGTACTCTTCGTCAGTTGACCAATCTTTGCGCGGCCCAAAATCGGGGAGATGGACCTTCACAAGATTCAATCCATGAGCCAACTTTGGACTCTCAAGTAAATCCAATCGCTATAAGTAGCTATGGTAATAGGAGATTCCTTCGAAATACTATCTCAGATAGCATTTTGCTCATGATTCAGCTACCACATGGGCCAAAACCACCTGAGATGAATAAGCCGCTAACTCACGGTTACTCAGGTTCAGGCACCGCTGAGCCAGGAGGTTGTTTTTGATCTGCGTTTTTTCTGCTCTGATACCTTCTACGGAACTCCCAATGAATACTTTCTTCTGAACTTTCTCGAATAAGGCATGATGTTCCATGGAAAACATTTAACGTATTCCATCAGTGTGCGTGCGAGCTACCTTTGCTGCTCGTGCCCCAAGAAGCGTCAAGCGCCCGTCGCCCAAGGAACAACGAGGAGGTTGTATTTGGTCAATGGAAGAGGACTGGTCGTCATCTCAAGTACCAATCACAAAATTTGAAGATTCCAAGGCATGACTAGGTGGCATAGGAGTACAGACTTCCAACAATCACTGCGACTACGCATCATAGGCGATTGAATGGGGCATCCTAGATTTTTCATTGAATACGTCATGTGTCAGTGAGCACAAGCGAAAATTCTTCCGGAAACTTCCATGCTTTTAAAACTTCCAAATCAAAGTGGGGGAAAGTGCAGCGAATTAGCTGATTAACTTCTGGAGTACTAAGAGCGACCTATGGCAGAGAAAGGTTTTCGTCTTCAAAAAAAATCTGGCTCTGCTATATAATACCGATCTTGCTGATTTCAGTGGTCTTTGCCGCTTCTCAGTGTACTGAATTTGAAGAAACTTACCGCCATTTGAAGTTGGAAAACTTACGTTCCAAGAGAATGGCTTAAAAAGCCATTGAGGGGGAACAAAGGGACGATTTTTTGAAAGAGGTGTCACTTATAATAGAAAAACCTTGATATTTTTCGAAAAGCACCAGTTTTCTAGTTCCTAATTAGCTTTGAAAATCTGCAAAAAGTTAATAATGAAGGAGGTTATGAACGTTCCAATGACGAAAACTTGCGCGTTCTCATCCGTCATATGAGCTCTCACGCACCGCGCATGTGAATCGCACGTGTCCCCCAAAGGCTAGCTAAGTCGGTCGGCAGCAAAGAAAAAGCCCAAAAACGATGAAAAACCAAAGTTTTACTTTACTTTTACTTTACACTTCTAGGCAGTGTACTTATCATTCGATAGTATTTTCAAAGGGAATCTATGGGGCACATTTCATGTTTGTAAGTTCAGCTGGAAATACAAAATATCTGATCTTCTAACAAGGGCATGACGAGAAGGGATGCGCACGGCTACACCGCGGGAGACGCGCTCACCTGCAACCAAGTATGTCACCTAATATCTACACATGAGTGAGCTTACTCTACAACAGTGAAAGATTTCGTACGCTACCTCCTCAGAAACCTTCCCTAAACACTAGGAAAATTTCACTAAATAGATCTACTATCCCGCTAAGAATTGATCTAGGATTTTCATCTAAACGCAAGAGAAGGAGATGTTGAGCGCAATTATTAAGTGTTTGGTCATTCAGCGCGTCAAAATGGAAGAGGGATCATGAAATATGGAAAAGAAATCGATGAATTCACAATGCAATGGACGATGTTGAGTACGTGGCGCGTTCTTGGGCAACTGCTGAGATCCATCTTTCTGAAAAGCGATCGTGTTGCATAAGCGGATTATATGCGCATACAAGTAATTTTTTCTCGAGATGAAACTTGAGTGCATGGCGCAATCTGACATAGGGCTTTGGAAAGACCTTGGAAATACTCTCTTATAGACCTCGATGAGCAATTTAAGTCTCTCGATTTCTGAAAACTTAATTTTGAATTGGTATATAATGAAAACGAAAACAACGCGAGATGCAAGTTGCGTGAGAATTTCGAATTTATATGGGCGCTGTATCGTAAACGAGCTAACATAAGAGAGGGAGCGGTCAACAGAATCGTCCGGGTAGCGCCGTCGCGAATGCGTTGACTTCGCGCGGTGTCGTAATTGCGGGAGCTTTTCGACGGGCGCCTGCAAATAATTTGATTTTGTCGCATTAGAGCGATGAATTAGACTGCAGTCCACTTTAGAGGCAGCCATGCTCACTTATTCTTTTGGATTTGCAGTAGGGTAAATTGCGTTAATTGTATCGCGCGAAGGTGTGAGAGAAAAGAACAGGGCCTGTGAACGGAGGTTTCAGCAAGAAAGAAGTCAGTAATGATTGAGCACTTTACCCTTCAGAGTCACAGTGAAGCTCAATAATCGCCAGCCGTGAGGTGCCATACGGTGCTACTTGTTCCAAGAAATCGTCTGCTCATAACGTAAATAATCGTAAAAACGGTTTTAGCAGTTGTCCTAAAACTTTCAATGAATACATGATTAATATTAAAAAGATAATAGAATGGATTATCAAGAGATAAAGTTCGGCCATTCTGAGGTCACGAATGAGTCATTGTAAAAGTCTCTCGTCATGAAAGAACTATGGGAAAAATACCGAGTACGCACTACACTTATAGAGGCAGTTCGTAACTCATGTTGTGCCATGCCATGGGCTGAGGCCATCTTCACAAAATGGTTTCCGGGAATAACAAATACAGAGTGAACAGGGGGGAAGGTGGAGGTGAGCTAAAAAGGTCTCTCCAGGCAATTTTAAACCGAATTTATTCAGTCGATTCTCTATTTTTTCTGGGCTAGTTCTTTCAGTCTGCTGGAAATCAACCCCGAAAGATCTCAAATCAGAGAGCAACTCCAGCGTGATACCTGAGAAACACTTCGCAGAGCTTCTATCGAAGAAATTTTCTCAAGTAATTTCCACATGGTGCAAGGTTTCAAGTCTTAACGACAGTCCTCGGACGATCGTTAACCCTTGACGACCTTATCTTGGAACGCTGGCTGAAAGCGGTCCTCGCTGTGAAAGCTGCTGTTTCCTAGGAAACATCCAATCTGTCAAGAAATTGAAGGAATTATGTAGCTATTCATTCTAAGTGACTAGCTATAGACCTCCCCCTGCTTGAGGAATGAATGGCAGATAGATGTTCATATTCATTCTGAGGATAGTGGTGGGCAGGGAAGGTGATTAAGAGGCGCCATTCTTGCTCATGGAAAATCTAGTAGGATATTTGTCCTTGTAAACCTTCATCCAAGGCGGCACCCTGTGCGCGAAAGGTTTGATGATATGTGGGCATGGTCAAGCTGCTCCTTCTTTGCCCCCCCCCCCTCTCGGGTGGTGTGTGATGCCGAACAGATTTATAGAAAGAGAAATGGGTTTTCCTGCCAAACAATGTCAAAGCTGAAGCGAAAATGGCGGCTGGAAGGCGAAAGACTTGTTCATCTCCAGCTTCTGTAAATGCCGAGTTTCTCGCACCTCAAGAAGAGATGTGTGGTTGAATAAGGGCTCACTCACGCTTGTGACCATATTTCATTTTCAGAATATGGCAGTGGAACTGTGATCTAAGCAATGACCTTGTGAAGAAGCCGGGTAAGAATAGCACATCGCATAACTTCAAGTTTGGATACAATTTGGAGTAATGGGCAAGAAAGTGTCAACATGGCGTTCGCCTGCATTTGATCACATGTACAAATGAGTTTTTTCGCAGTGCTTTTTGATAACGTAATGGTGTTAATCGATAACGGATAATCGCTTCCCGCTACACACGATCAAAATGATCGCAAGCTTCTTCCACCGTGAGCCTGTACGTCAAGGCCTGCTTTCATGATGCAGGCAGTTGCACGACGTTGGGAGCAGTGCGAGCAGCTGACACCACGCGCAGTAATACAGACCGTACGCTCCGGGGGTTGTCATCAGATCGCCTCAATTTCCAATAACTCGGTACGATGTTCCTCATGCGACTTCATTCGGGTTCGCTCTCCACCGCGGAAAAACTGCACCTCTGATAGATATCGGGCGACTCATCGCCCTTTCACGGCTCCAAGTGCCCAAGACTAACCGTTCAAGGATCAAGGCGAGGTAATGACCACTCTGAAGGGAAAAGCTTTACGCTGCAAACGGACTGAAGCGTACGGACTGTCGCCGTCATCAAAAATGTACGAAATACATGGAATCTAAACTGTTAGGGTGTCTCCATGGGACCGTCGCGCGGTGAGAGAGACGTCAGACGCCGGCAATAAGGACGAGTCGCAGCGCCACTGCTAGCGTTAAGAGGTCCGGTTGAAAAGAGTGAATCACAACACGGCTCTGGTCGCGACAGCCACGCGCCTGCGATTGTCCTTTGCCGTTTGCGTCTCCTCGCCGCGCAACGGGATCCTACCCGTGGCATGAACCCAAAACTGTGCTCACTAAAAGCACGACGCGCCAAGTGCGGTCATGCGTCTATTGTGTGTGCTCAACGCTTTCGCAAGGTCACATGTCGACAACTCAAACGTCAGCAAACGGCAGCAAGGCATGAAGCAGTTTAACGAAAATGGGTTCGTCTAGAAATGGAATGGGTCTTGAGAATTCCATGGGCGCTGCATTGCGTATAATGAAGCTCGAGCGCTTCCGACGGAACAACGGAATGGGTGCTGCTGACGGTTGCTAGCACGTACTGGGAAGCGCTCCGCGCGAAAAGGCGCCATCGCCCACTAGTCTTAGTTAGGATAATACGCTTAGGCGGCAGTAGGTATACTGTTGGCTTTTAATTATGACACGATCTTGCCTCTCAGCGCGTATCTTCGAACTTACGGAGTTAAGCCTTTATCAATCTGCACACATCTATCGCATGCTTCGGCTTAAAGCGCCCAGCGATTGACGGATAAGACGAAGGTCGAGATGGGAGAACATCGCCTTACGTGGGAAGAAAGATAGAATTTTGAGGTCCGAGACAGAACCGGCAACCGCTCGAAAGATTTGACCTCTGAGATCTAGCATGGACTCAAGTTCGGCCGAGTTCGGCAATCCCCGCCCCCACCGATCGTCTGATCACTCCCGTGTAGTACAATAAGTGACGAGTGATTAGAAAGCTGAAGACGAGCGTAGTGTTGCAGCGAGTGGCAAAGCGATGAGAAGTACCCATCAATGCTCAAATCAAACGGACAAGGAAGACGGATCCATTTTCCGGGTTCTTTGGGCCGTATTTTTCTGGTTTCGCCTTTCTTTCTGGTATATCTCACCATCTCTACCTCAGCTTTAGAATGGGTTGCGTCCAGCTAAGTTCGTCCTTTAATGGCGTCTATCAAGAGTTAACAAGTCCAAATAACTATTTTATTCGTCGGCAGCTCATCATGGTTCGAAATATGAAACGAGATTCAAGCTGGAACAACTTTCCGGCGTACTCTGATTCCTTTTGTCTTTCTTCCTGCATTCCCTATTGTCCATCCTGTTGAAACACCCCACTTCTCCCCCGCCCCGATTCTGAACCTCTCCACGGAAATCTACCGCAGATCGCATGATTCTGACAATCCTGGCTGAAGGTTACAAGCGGTTGAAAGATGTATCGTTGATTGGTCGCGGATCGGTTGAGTCGCTTTCGTTCAGTTGCCGAACAGAAAATGGTATTGTGTGTCGATTAATCAAGTTGGCTGCAACCACCATATGGGTTAGCACTTGCCGTGATCAACTTCCCTCTTTGGGATGCGGCACGCCATTTCTACTTCCATTTGTAACATTCGATAGTGGCGTATGACTGCGATGTGGCCCATACAATGAACTTGCGGGGGCCAGTCGATGTTTAAGTCAGTTTTTTTCATTTGCTCCTCTCAGACCAGTCTGGTACCAACAAGCAACGGAGGGATGCGAAAGGCGCTTTGTTGGCCCGGCGGACTCACGACAAGGATTGTGAATCCACGCTCGGTGCATAGACACGCCACTTGCCACTACTACGCACTTCGCCGTATGAGATGGTAGATCACAGTAAATAGCTTGGGGACTTTTGCTGAAACTGGTTTGCGTTTCATGGACGAGCGATAGCCAGATGAATAGCGATTTCTGTGAGCTTCCAAGCATAATGCCGGTAGCATGCGCTACGAGCTAGCGATTCGCAAAATTTGCAGTCAAAGGTTAGGGTCCTGAATTGGGCTGAGAGTTATGTCCTCAAACATTCGAATTGCGATGTGGGCCAAACAATCATAACAAAATAGCGGGAAATTACTTAGCTGAGCGAGCCGCCACGCATCTCTTCTCACTCTCAAACTGAGACGTTAAAGGCGAGCAAAGTTGCAAGAACGATCTTTTCAAAAAAAGTATACCATGCGTCAGGCCCAGAGTTGCAGGCGGCTTGATGAAGAACCCGCACAGCAATTAGTCTAAAGTCGAAAAACGAATCAGTGATAAAGCTAGGACGTCACCCGGAAGTGGCGCGCAGAACACCAGCATACTTATGCAGCTACTAACTCGCAATAAACTAGAGTTGTTTACAGGATCATCAGATAAACAAAGCTTGGCTTTGGCTCATCCCGTTCAGGGATGCAACACACATTCGATTGAAGAGGAAGGAGAGTAGTTTCTTGGAAGCGATATGGCGCATATTTTCCCATAATCGTTCACACTGTCGGCATCTCTGTGGACTGAGCTCAACAGGAAAGGACGAACATGGTGAGATGAAGACTATTAACACCCCCAACTCCCTTCCTCTCAGGCTTACTGACCGTCCTAGTAGAGAAGGCTTAGAAGGGGAGTTACTGGGTGTGTTGGGCTCCTCCCAGACAGATGCCTCCACCCTAGCACGCCAGCCCCGTAAAGTGGTTGGAAGATTCTTGATCTTGATAGCCAGGTAAGTAAGATTGTTTCCTGCCTAAATCCATATCATGTCTACTACCGCGCGATGGTGAGTGGCAAGTAAGGCTGCTTACCAGGCGGTGCACGATCCCATGATCAAATTATGCATCATACGTCCAATTAAGAAAGAAAAAACCTTTATAAACAAAATAATTAAAATGGTTCGTTTCGCTCCTTCCTCAGACGAACCTTATTATTTTGTCAATCCCCGGAGCTCATCAGTGAGTTGGGATTGGCGAAACAAAGACACGGAGGAAAGACGAATAAACCTTGAGCTGACGTACAAATCTGTCATGCAGAGGAGCATGCAATATAAATAAATTGTATAATTGTAATTGTATTGAATGAAGTGAATATTAATAGATAACAATATGCAAAAAACTTTTATGAATCTAAAAAGGTGAAAAAGTTTTATAGCCGTCCAGCCAGTTTATAGTGTCATTATGTGGAAATCTAATAACCTTGAACTGAAAATCATCCGTTTTGTTATACAGTCTAGTTATAACTCGATTTTTTATTACACTTATTGTTAAATCCAGATAATTACTGCATGTTTCACTCAGATGTGTTTTCTTCAATTCAAGTGTATTCATATACACTTCTGCTAGTCGAATGTCTATATCATTTTCGGTTTGGTTATGTATTACTAGCAAGTCATCCATATATCTGAATGGAATGAATACTATATTATTATCAAACTTATACTTTATTGCATATTTGTATTCCATGACGGAGAGGGTAAGATCAGCCAATAGAGGGCTGAAATTACCTCCTTGTGTACACCTTTGTTTTGTTTGAATATATGATTGTCAAATGTACAATAACTATTTTTTAACAAATATTCTGTGAAGTATAACAGGTCAGCTGATTTGTAATATCTATAATTGTACTTATTGATTCACCATTTGTGTAGAAAACGTGATAGCCGTTAGTGGCGACAAGCGATTTATCAGCATTCTTAAAACAAATGCTTAAGAGATGCTGTATATTCCTAATGATGACAATGTGTTCCAAATTAGTAAACATGTCTGCGAAATCTGCTGTGTAAATTTTGAGATTTTCATGTGCGATGTTGTTGAGATCTTGACTTATATTTATGTTGCTAATTGACCAATATGTTTTGATTGTTCTACTATTTCTGTTTTGTATTACTTTAGTATAATTAACGGAGTGATCCTTTATGTGCGTGAAAATAATGTGCATTTCCTTTCATTATGGTCAGTAGGTAGCCCAACTTTTTGCAAAATTCCGCCATAAATTATTGACTCAGCTTTATCAAGGGGACCGAACACGTAACATGTTCTCGATATCGTTTTAATTAACTCGTATGCTATGTTACTCCCTTTTTAGGATATTAACCTTTGTTAAACATGGGCTTTATTTTGTTATATATGGTAAAAGTCGCTAGATCATTGTTTGCAAAGATTTACTTTTGCTTTTAAGCCTTTATACTTCTTTCTAAATTAAGATAGACTTTGCTACATTCTGTGTCTTCATAATAATTTGTCTTATTCTTTGGTCTGGATATGCCAGGTGTCCACTCTATATCTCGTTCTTTGTTTTGTTTTCATAATTTTTAAGCTTTTCTTCTTTTATTATGTTCAAATGCTCTGTTACAATTGTGTCCTGTTATATCTATTACAAATATTCTTGTACTGGTAATACTCATTACAAGGTGCCAGTTGCTATTGAATTACACGATTTGTCCCCGTCAACCGCCACGGGGACCTTTCCCTTTCCTGCGCGAAGTTTCTATCCTCCCGCTATGGCCCGTCCTCTGTGGACACCAACACCTCCCTGGAGGTGACGCGTATGCAACACAATGTTTGTGCTTTCAACAGCTAGAAGGGACACAATCATATTGTGACGCGTAAAATAGATTTGTTGCTTTCCTTCCTCATCTCCCTTCCTACTCCTCACTTGCCTCTCCGAGATGCACTGCGCACCAATGGGCGCAGACAATGAACGGAAAGTGTGCTAGCAGAGTGTTACTATAGACCCTAAGACAGTGTATATCAACAACTATCCTGCCACTCAAAAACTTGTGATATCTGAAATCCGGGTTAAGCCTACCCGATTTCGTTATCGTGTTTGTTGATTCCATGGAGCTTCCTTCTCATCACTTCATTTTTCCGGCACCGGACACATATACCATACATTCCACAACATCACACACACACACAATACAGATACACAAACGACACACAAAGTTTAGCCCGCTTTGTATAAAATAGAAGATATCTCCCAATTTTATTAGCTGGAGATCTTTCAATACCTTGTTTATCCTACTATATATAATCGGCTTAAAGCGGTTGTATTGTGTGTGTCCGTTGTTTGCTGACCGAAAAGGTTCATAAACTTCACCCCCTTTCGACCAGAGCGCTCAAAACTTCTAGGGTATAGAGGGGGCCGGAGAACCGTGAACACGTGACGACGGTGGCGGGAAGTGATAACCACTGATGGGTGATAACGCGACGTCGAAATTGTTGATGTCACCAATTTCGTTGCACCGTTCGCCGTTGACAATGGAGAGTTAGCACTTATGTATGATATGTGGGATGAGGCGGGGACCAAGAAATTGAGTTTACGAATGTGGTAGCAACTGATAAGAAGTGATAAGGAGCGTCAAAGTGTGGATACCACCAGTTTCGTTGCGGCCCTTGCGGATACATTGGAACCTTGGCTCTCACATGTGGTATAGGGGATGGGACGGGAACACGGACAGCGGATGATTAGAAGTGATAACAAGCGATAACGAATAATAAGGGAGTTTGGATTTTCAGTACTGCTAGTTTCGTTGCAGCCTTCGTGGTGACAGTAAATATTAGCTCCTACACGTTGTGTGGAGGTTGGGATCGGGACGCCGATTGCGAGCAGGATGAACTGATAAGAAATGACAAGGAATGATAAGAGCGTCCATGTTCGACTCTCGGTCAATCTTGGCATTGCGAAAGTTACTTTCAGCGAGGTTTCTTGAGCCGCAACCAAGATATTATAAACGTTTTACTCGGCTAACGTTTCGGCCGTATCGCCTTCGTCGGAGCCAATGATAAGAGCGTTCGAATGCAGGTCTCTACAACTTCGTTGCAATTATCACTGGCAAGCGATAAAGGTGGCGAGGGTTGAATGTAGGCGACAAAAGTGGCATGAGCGACAACTGTACTCATAAAAGTACCGACAGTTGAGCGTGCACTCAATTGAACTAAGTGAGGTCCCCAGTACGTGAATATGTTCCATTTCCATTCTTTCATCTAAAGAAGCAAAGAAAGTTGAGCTGCTTAATTATCTGGGCATGAACCAATAGCGAATTTCATCGTATTTGCAATCTCCATCATGGTTAGATGCTAATTGATTAGTTATATTTCACTTACACACCGATTCTACAACTGTGGAACTCTATAAATCGCTAAATCACCCGGCTCGATATCAATGCTATATGTTTACAAAGTCATGGTAAGTACCATTTTCATTCCGCATGCTACTGCGCGCATTACGCGACAATCTTCAGCAAAATTGGACGGCCTTCGAAGTTCATGTGACACATCTTACTGTTAGTTTCTCAGCCACGTGACCTAATATTCAGCAAGTTGTCCAGCTTCACTAAAGCCTACCATGTGATGCGCGCGGTTGCGTGCGGAGCTAAACTGGTAATTGTATAGTTGACTTGAAACTGGATTATTGTATTTATATGCGATTCTAATAGGTGTATAGTCAGTTGTATTATTTTCGTTTTTAAAGAGTATTTCTTTGACAGTGTGTGAGTTGAATATTCTGTTGAAAGGAATTTCGTTGAAAATCCTGCTTTTGAAGCAAACTTCTATATTGTGGAAGTTCTTTTTTGAACTTTTAACATTGACTGTGTCAAAATGAAAATGAGCCAGTAGGCAGAATATGAGGTTCCGAGAAAGTCTACTGACTTGGATAGATTCACTATCTTGTCGATTTCTTTTCTTCTTAGGCTTTTGAGTATCCTGTAGTATTGCACAGGCTTATACTCCCCATTGCTGTTAGTGCCTTTGTTCTTTCTGTTGTGTCTTGTTCCTCTGTTATTTCTTTCTTTGGTTATTTTTGTGAGAAGAAGGGATAGTTCCCCTTAAATAAAAGAGGATACTTACTACTTCGTGTGTAAAAATATTCGTAATGTGTTCTCCAATTCTTTCTTTAAGTTTCCTTATTGTCATCCCGACATATTGTATTCCACAGCCATTGCATGTTAAACAGTATATAACATTCCTTGTGTTACAGTTTGCATCTGCTTCTTTGTAAGTGTTGATGTGCAATCCTGTCACATGCGATATAATGGAATTGTCAGTAATAGTAATACTGCATGTTCTACATTTTTTGTTACATGTGCAACCCTTATTATTGTTGCCAAAATCTTTTAGTATGTAATGGTCATACCCGTCCCTTATCTTACTAAAATTTGTTTTTGTGAAATAATAAGCGGATTTTTGAGCGTTTTTTGACCTAGATCTAAGCGCACGCGCGGCCAAACACGTGTGCAGAAGGGTGTCTTCCCGGAGGTTTGACAGGGCTGCTGCCCAGGGGATGGCTCTACCTGCATGATGACTAGCGCTGGAGGCGCCAAAAATTGACCCCCTTGCCATTTTTGACTTGTATAACCCCATCAGCGCCAATCCCTATTTCTAATAGGAGGTATGGCCCTCCTGTTTGTGTGTAAACGGTTGTGTAAAGAAGTGCGGGATTATGTTACAATGAAAAATGAGGGAGAAAAGAAAAGTAATAAAAAGAAAAAACGCGCGGGGATACCAAACAAAATGTATTGGATTGCGCTATAATGTGATAACATATGCAGTATTATGATTAATGGGCTACAACAGACAATATAAAACTGCCTGAAATTATTGGACAAAAAGGTTGTGAGCTAAGGAGAAAGGAGGTAATGTTTAAGTAGAAGAAACGCCTGTGGGCGCAGAAAAAACGTCAGTGGACGCCAAACGCCATCGGCGCAAAAGAACGTCAGTCGACGCGAAGGACCAATGGTCCAAGTAATCACCACCGGTGCGAAAGGCTGTAGCCTCATCAAGAGAGTAGAATAGAGTAGGAAAAGTAAAATAAATAAGTAATAATAGATAATATAAAATAATAATAAGCAATATAAACCCGTAAGGCGGAACTGGCATAACACCGAAGTCGGGTTACCCTCGAATTTCGGTGAATACCAGCGCTGTCCAATTAAGAAAAGAAAAAGCCTTTATAAACAAAATAATTAAAATGGTTCGTTTCACTCCTTCCTCAGACGAACCTTATTATTTTGTCAATCCCCGGAGCTCATCAGTGAGTTGGGATTGGCGAAATAAAGACATAAGAAATAAGACAGGGGAAAGACGAATAAACCTGGAGCTGACGTACAAATTTGTCATGCAGAATAGCATGCAATATAAATAAATTGTATAATTGTAATTGTATTGAATGAAGTGAATATTAATAGATAACAATGAGCAGAAAACTTTCATGAATCTAAAAAGGTGAAAAAGTTTTATAGCCTTCCACTGATTGCACCGCCCTGGTAAGCAGCCTTACTTGCCATCATCCGAGTGATCGTGTCTGCTCGCAATACGGGGTTCAGGATCGAGCAAGAAATGTATACTAATAGGGATTAGTTGGCTGTCAAGAACCGTGAATTGACATTGCCCAGGACTGAGTGGAAAATAAATATAGATAAATTAATGAAATATTAAATGAACAAGTAGAATTGAAATGGTTGAGGTATTCATCGGGTTTTATTGACATTTTATTCGTGTTTCCGTCACAGCGACCTTGGCACCTTGCTTTCAATTCCATCAATCAGCGCTAATATGAGTTCTAATTCGGAAATGATCAA
>MU870506.1:19270-33895 GCA_036418205.1 Ostertagia ostertagi | reverse complement strand
CGTCCATCCCTTGACAATCGACCTCGAAGACGTCCTTGTGCCGGTTGAACCATAGATCGAAGCAGTCGTCTTGATCAGCGTCGTAGGAGAACTTCTCGATTCTCCTTGAGACCCGGTCGAATACGGTCTCTTGCGGCGCGACTGTAGGCGTGGCCATCTTCTGGAGCAGGTCGACGAGGAGCTTCTGTTGAGTGGCCATCATCTGCAGCAGGTCTTCTTGCATCCCGGCGATGGTCATGATCGCCAGTTGTTTTGTCCTTGGAAGACGGGCAGCAGACGAATATTTATTAGAAGACATTGAACTGAACTACAATGAAACTGTACACTTATATACCGTACTGGCCCGCCAGATCTCTGGTCAAAATCTAGCAGGTCGCGTAGGTTACAGATCAATCTACAAAAGGAACGAGATCACATGATGTCCCAACAGTTTCAGAACATATCCTAAAATTCAAGA
Organism: Ostertagia ostertagi; assembly: GCA_036418205.1. NCBI lineage: Eukaryota > Metazoa > Nematoda > Chromadorea > Rhabditida > Trichostrongylidae > Ostertagia > Ostertagia ostertagi. The sequence goes on along the minus strand of MU870506.1, from coordinate 33,438 downwards.
AGACCAATGCATATAATAAGAAAGTCCAAGACTGGATCGAAATCGGTGAGCTGTTAGAATTCTGCCTTCAAGTAAAGTACTGTGTTGCTTCGGTGAAGCGCATTTCGCTCCTGTTACGTTTAACATAGTTCTCATGCTGTATTCCAGAGTAATAGAAAAGCGGAACAATTGAGTAGTGGTAGCAAGACGGCCTTACCTCTCACACCCGTCCGCGCTACACGCAGCGTCTTTATCAAGCCAGACATGCGCGATAATGTTGACGGGTCCGACGAGTTTGAAGCCGGCACGAAAACAGCACGACCCGACGGTTATTTTGGAGGCGAAAAGAATGAGGCCGATGCGAAGAATGAGGCCGAAGCGAAGCACTTGCAGACTCCTCACTCAGCTAACATCGTGCGGAGGACAATGAGCACAATGAAACATGCGGTATGTGTATTTCACCTTCATTTACGCAGTTCTACGGTGAATTGTTTTTAATTCTATGTCGATACGTATTCGGGTAATGATAGAGTGATTAGAGAAGGACTGGTTGGGTTGCCCTGGGATGGAATCCATGTGTGTTGGGCGTAAAGGCCAAGCACAACGAAGGTTTCGGTGTGCTCACAGCCCGGTGATCTAATGACTACACGATTCCCCACCACATTATGTTGGTAAAGACTTGTATGAAACTACTGCATATCGCTATATCGCTAAAGGCAGAACACAAGCTATACATATAGGTGCTACGACTGGCTACTAGTCATGACATCTATCCCACAGCAGAGAGATCCATATGAAAAGACAGAAGAAATGAGAACCTATAGACAGGGTTGGAAAGGACGAAAGAATGGCGCAGGTTCGGTGTAGATATGTATTTAAGGAGATTCACCGGCTGACGAAGATGCTGTAAAGCGATCGCTCGAGCTGAGGACAGAGAGAGAGCACTGTAGAGACACGGTTTCACAGCGAGTCAGCAGGGCCGACTACCGCGAGGTCATCCAGACTGACTGTTCCTGGTGAAGTAGCAACCCAGCCCATTTGGCGTTTCGCCCTGGGGCCGTAGCTGAATATTGGGGATGATGGTCCGCGACGGTAAAGACGCACACTTTAATCTCGGTTTTAATACTCGCCTAATTCGTAGACGCTCTGTACCTTCAGTACTCAATGCCTAAAGAAAGACGACGCTCGAAAGCCTCCGTCCTCTATGGTATGACTTAGTCTGTGGTATCGCAAATCACCCCCTTTCGTGGACTCTCTGACCAGCTGCACCAACTTCGCCATACTCTCTAATACGTACCGACGACTGAAGTAGTCCGTCGACCGGCGAGGACCCCATCCCCTCCCCAACATTCAGCATACGGCCCCAGCAGAAACGCCAAAAGGGCTGGCTTGTTTACCTCGTTCTGAACGACTTCACGGCCATCTGCTGGTTCCCACATGTGGATTAGGGAAGAGCCATGCGTAACAGGACCATCTATGCATCAACATCGGAGTAACGTTTTTCTATCGGCTTCTAATGCCACGCCGTAAAAAAGATGGCAAAAAGTCATTACAGGATCGCTGCGCTACATACATGGTAGTAATAGGAATAATACATATATGGTTGCTGATTATTTTCCTGATATCAAAAAAAAAATCGGAAAAAATTAGCAAAAGTTTGGTAGGCGATTAGTTGCTGGCAGGCCATACTTGCTGCCATAGTCGAGGGAGCACACGTCCCTGGGATCGGGAATCCAAAGCATAAATGTCGATGAAGGGAATTACCCATGCATGGGTACCCTGAACACGACAATCAGCGGGCAGAATGCGGCGACAAAATTAATGAGCTGTACATTCTCTGCGATCTCAACTCCATCTCAATCCATTATTTCAGGCTGGAAAGGTTTATAGACATAAGCCTTCCACAAAGGTGAGCTTTTATCCTTATGCATAGTAACAATCAACGATAACAACATTGAAAATTTGAATCTTCGAGGAACTTAAAGGCAAAAGTCGGGCTCAATAAGGGGGTATTATGGCGATTGAAACTGAGTATAGAGATGCGAAGTGGAACGACAGTGGAGAAAAAACTGAGAAAAACCGTCGACAAGGCCGTTAACAAAACCCTCTTTCCCACTAGCAGTGAAGGAGGCTGGCTTAGGGAAAGAGATACGTACAAATCTTCTGGAGATGTCAGTCGTGTCGTTTGATACGGCAATCAATATCCAGCCTGATTTCACAACATTTATGCCCGCCAAGCCCATTCCAGAGGAGGGGCGGTCGGATGTGACCGCACAGGCTGTCCTGATTGAAACCGAACGCCAGGGGCCTTCAACGGTTCCAAGGGGGAATTCGCTGCAAAATGTGTGCCAGCTAGACGCCACACCACAGAACCCTCCCAGCACGAATCACTTCTCTAGCGTGCTAGCCCGACCCGTGGCCTTAAAGAGCTGACATTCTCATCAGCTTCCGCATACAAACCAGCTTGATGACCTTTTTTGTGCAACACGACAGCCAAATACGCGAGTGAACATTAAAAAAACATAGAAGAAGATAATACAAAATTCGTCGGTGACTATGGATCGGGGAGAAAGAAACCGATTGGAATGTAATCACTCGCTCGATACGGGATCTCTTCAGCGCGACCCCACTGGCCTTATTTCCTTTTTGCGGCTTCTGCTACAGCTCTGGCAGCAAGAAAATTTACTGAAATTCTAATCTGGACGTTGCAACATTCTAGCGTTATACCGCATTATGGAGGCCCCTTCCTGAAAGACTTCTATCATGCGAGTTTTGCTGAATCGACGCCGACCCAGCAAAGGCTCCAGTCCTTCATACTGTTTATCCAACAATCCATCGAGTGAAGCTATCTGCACGTATTCAATAGTACCGCTCTCCCCATCCCGGCGATACCCGGGTCATTTTTGTAGAACCTATGGTCTTCCCACAAAGACTCAAACCGGCACAAGGTTAGCAAGTGTGCCCCAAGAGCTCGTGACTTAACAACCTTTCCACGGAATACCGCAAAAACCCTTGGATCGCCAAACCCATCACCGTTTGGTTGGATTTTATTTAGAGAAGTTAAGTTTCCGACTACTCAACACATAGAAACATTTTTTCCCAATGCCTTCTAACAAATACGAAGATGGGCAGGAAATTGCCTGCGATGGAAGTCCGATGCTCTGTCTTTGCGGTTCAGCTCCAAAGCTTGATACTATCGAAATTTTGGTGCAACGCGGTTCCCCATTTTTTTCTGCGTTTTTCTGCTTGATTCTTTATTCTTCTTGGTCACCTTGCATCAAGTAAAATCGTCTGAAGTTTTTCATTTTGTATATAAATACTTTACCACGAACGGTCAATACTTCTGATGCTCCTCGTCTCACTCGAGTAACTTCTAAAAGTGTGCCCAGCATTGATTACTTATTGTTCAACATTAATTTGGCCTTTTACGTGAGCTACATACTCTTCGTGAGTGAGCGGCAGGAATGGTCCGCGCCAGGGCCAACTGCCCGTTCGCATCATTCAAGTGAGGCAATGTGCGCTGTATTGGAAAGGGTTGCATTTGGGTTAGCATCATAGTGGAACATCATAGTCGTGTGTAGGGGTTTTATTTGACCGGAAATGGTACTTTACGAAATACGGGGTCGGGAGAGTAGACAAATCCGGTAAGATTCCGCAGCCTTGATCGGTTCTAATTACTCCCCTCTCGCCCCCTCGCCCCCGCTTCGCTCGATGTTCTGGATAGATGAGAAAGTGCGTCCGGAGTTGGGCTTGTCGAGTGGTCTCAGAATCAAATACTAGAAAACCAGTCATGGTGATGAAGATGGTTGTCGGAGAAGGGGGCAGGGGGATCGTTTCGAGGTACCACGCTTTTAAAATGATGATCGGAATGTGGTCGCATCGATACCCTCTAATGGGGTTGGTTGCAAAATTCTTGAAAAACGACGGACTGACGGTTGACCCCCGTCCGACCCCATCAAAAACCGCCCTTCGACATTTGATCGGTCATTGAGTTAAGTTAAAAAGGAATCTTCCACGGACCATGGACCAGTGGGCGGGACCGGAAGTTTTTGTGACGAAATGCATGGTAGGTACGGATCCACGTGTCGAACGCACGAACGTGAACAGGATTCACTTCAAACCTTCCCATGAACGTGGATCCGTACCTACCATGCATTTCGTCGCAAAACCACTTCCGGTCCCGCCCACTGGTCCATGGTCCGTGGAAGATTCCTTTAAAAAGCTGTACTTCAAGTCAGATTCTTTGAGGGGAGTTTTGCTGAATACCAATTCAGAACCTCTTAAAACTCGGCGGGTAACATATCTACATTCCACTCAGTGTAGGTATTCATTTTATGGTACAAATGCAAAAATTCACATCGGGTATAAATTACTCTGGCACCAGAATATATTTTGAAATTTTCAACATTCTTATGCGACGTTCTCGTTCCCTTCTCTGCTCGATGATCTATTCGGGCGCGTCATAATGTTTGTCGCACGCTTTTGTTATATTCGGACTCTAATTACTTATCTTATTCTCTGATTATTTAATTCACACAGATAACATCACCATTAGTACCGTAACACTCCATAGCCAATGCGAGTTGGCTATTGCAGGTCTTTCTGTAAATTCAATAGCTTCTAATGGAGATGAAATATTGGATTCCGATTCGTGACTGCTTATGGTGATTCACATGAATCTTCTCCACAGAAGGTGATTGGAGGGCCTAGCGGGAATAGTCCGACTGCGATGAGACGGAGCTAACAAGAACTTGAGACACGCGCTGCCGAGAGGTCGCATTTTAGAATTCCTCTTTAGCTAAGGAGCGGCTCGTACACCCAACAAGCAGCCTGCCGCGAAAAAAGAAGTAGATTTTGTCTTCCTTTGCTTTCAAGTTGAAGGCGTTGCCATCAAGCTGTCAACGATTCTTCCCATCACTGACACTGGTATTAGTTGATGCCGGTCTTCAGCGCAAAGGCCCTCCCGTATTGCGCCAACGACTCAGGAAGTTCGAATTCAGAGGGAGTTGGGTTTGTACTGTCAGAACTCCCGAATCATTTGAGCAAATCTACTGCGGCTCGTGGATTTGTTAGCACATTGCACACCCAGTCCACATCACCAATGAGTATTATAGATGGTCATCCGAAGGAACTATAGGAAACCAACAGGAACTTGATGATGTCAGATTGGGTTGAGAACTGATTCGGGACTACAATTTTCCTTCGATCAGAACTCTATGAAAGTCCACAAGAGAGGCACTGAATACCCACCCTCGCATTGGTGATATGTTGTTAATAATAATGATGTATACTATGCTGGATAAGTAGATCAGAGAAATAAGATAAGTAATAAATCGAAAAACACCAAAGGTTCTCAAAAATTGTGGACCGACCTAATATTTTAAACCTTCCACTCTTGCGAAGAATCGTCTCATTGTTCCGTTTTTTCACTCGATGGCTCTTCTAGGCCACTATCCTGAAACGGGAGTTTTTACCTTCAAATGGCCATAAGTTTCTTCAATATCGGTACATTGAGAAACGGTAGGAACCATCAAAATCAACAAGAAGAGCACTTTGTAAATATGCTAAAATATCTTGGAAGGAAAACCTTTCTCTTGTTAGAGGTTCTATTAGGATTCTAAAGGTCAATCCGCCCATTTTCGCTGCACTTTCCTCCACTTTGATTTTGTCCTAAAGCATGGGAGTTTCTCTGGAAGAATTTCTTCCACGTTTTCATTGGGACATGACGTATTTTAGTAGGGAATCTCTTTGGATGCGCCATTCAATCGTCTGTGGTGCGTAGTCGCAGTGGCAGTTGAAAGTCTGTCCTCCTTTGCCACTTAGCCATGCCTTGGCAGCTTCTAATTTTGTGAATGGTACTTGAGGTTACGCCCCTCCTCTTCCATTGGCAAATACAACCCCCTTCGTTGCTTCGAATATCATGTTTTGTGGACATAGACACTTGCACGGAGCCAAAGGGGCACTGAGGAAGTACCTGAGGAGGGGGGGGGGGGGAGGTGGCACTTAATGGATGACAGGTTCTAGGAAAGAATTGAATCCGATCTTCCGAATTCCTGAAACTAGAGGCGGAACGTTTCAGCTTGGATGATTGAGATTGAATAGAAAATTGAACCTGCCATAGATGAGAAGGCCAAAAAGTTTTTTTAGTGAGAGCACTCTAGTCGGCAAATAAAAGTGTCCCCTACCAACATTTTTGGCAGCTCTACTGAAGGGATTCGGACGAGTTTTCCTAGTTTTACCAATTATTTGCCAAGCCAAGCACAATCATATCATGGGCCTCAAATCACCGATTTATGGGGGGAATAGAATGAAGAGGTTGCTGTGCACGATTTCATTGGGTTTCTGGGTCGTACGCGGACTCCTCCAGAAGAGGGAATTGTCGTGCTGATCCCGAATCTGGCCCAATGCGATGATAGCCCGCTTCTATACTTTCTCGTTACGTCTACATAACACACTAGGACTCAGTGTTGGTAGCCTTGAGCCTTTTGTCCATGCAATTGCTAGACAAAATGTATAGCTGGATAATGATTTGCATCAGATTCTTGTGAACCCTCTTGTTTTGGTCTTCGCTGTGATCACATTTTTAGAGAATCTTTTCTTTTCAACTGAATGAGCCCGGTTCTATTTTTTTTAGGAAGCTGCAAAGTATTCATTCTTGCACGGCTCCCAGACAATACCTAACCATTTGGGCGCGGCCGCGGCGAACGCGGCCGAGTCGATTGTGCCCGCGAACCGTTGAAAACGCACTCGAGGTGCCCGCGAACTGTGCTGTGCTGAGTTCGCGGGCACCTATCAACTCGGCCGCGTTCGCCGCGGCCGCGCCCAAATGGTTAGGTATTGTCTGTGGGCCGGGGTACCCATCCCAGGTAATAAAGTAAGGTTATAAAGTAAGAAGATACGGTCGCTTAACACATTGCGTGGTGCCGGGCATGCATGTCAAAACTCCCACATCTGGCATTTATGCATCGCCGAGTATGCACATCGATTTTAAGCTCTCCCCCAATCTTTTTAATTTTTTTGTGGATCTGGTTGAGTGGCGCTATGAAACTGGTCTTAGGGCGAGATATGCGGATCCTGTAGCGGAATTCGAGTGAATATCCTGGATGTGACTCTGTGCATCGCCGGGTATGCACGCAGGTAACACAGCTACGTCACATGCGTGCTCCTGTAAGTGAAGAGGATATGATGCAGCCGGCGTCGACGGTTGGCTGCGTTGTGTCTCAAATTTCCAAGTGAGCGCTTGAATGTATTGACAAAGCGTTCAGCTCGACCATTAGACTGGGAACTGGACACGACCGGACGTACTTGATTCCGTTGTTTTGCAAAAATCCTTGAACTTAGCGAAGGTGAATTGAGTTCTGTTGTCTGAGATTCTTGATGATTTGGGGATGTCCAAATCGGAGCAAAAAGACGTCGGTTCCCCTGCGTGCGTGCTCGTGTGAACGACATTGGAACGACTTCGGGCCATTTGGAGAATGCGTCGATGACCATCAGATAAAAGATTCCATCAATTGGGCTGGAGCGAAATCGATATGAATTCGGCTTCCACGGCGCATCTGGGGAGGCCACAAGCAAATGTTTTTGATGGACGACTTGGCGTTTTCCTTGCAGTTGGCGCAGTCGCGAACAAGCTTCTCCAAGTTGTTGTTGATCGTCCAGAATACATAGCTACGAGCAAGGCTTCCATCCGATTCATTCCTGGATTTCCTTCGTGCAGATATATTCATAACAATCGGCTGTAGGGACGTCGGTATGATGATGCGGCTTCCGAAGTGTAGGCGTTCTTGCTGCGTTGAGAGGTCGTTGCACAAGGTGAGTGTAATTGGCAACGATAGGAGATGGCTTTGGGCCAGTGTGGAAGACGTGATCCAGCACTTGACGTAGGCAGAGAGAGCGCTGAGAGAGCGGCTGGCGTGGTACAAAGCTTCCTCAGTTCCATCCTGGTAGCGGTGGCAGATTTCTGCTCCAATTTTCGTTGTGTGATGCGTCGGCCGCTACGATGATGGGTAGATTCGGATTGAGTGAGTCAGGAGCAGGTACGAAGCGAACCGCTTCGTTGGAGCGTTCAAAAACGGCGTCGCATTCGGGGTTCCAGTTGAACGGAGTCTTCTTGAGTAGTGCGTCGAGCAGTGCACGGAGCTGGCGCATTTCTGGAACGAACACTCCATAGTTGTTGATGAGACCGAAGAATGACCGGAGACCTGGGCGGCTCGGTTTTGCAGCCTGAACAATCGGCCATCGATCTTCTTTGAGATCGCTGTCGGCGTTCAGCAGCGGGATGACATTCACAGGTGACGGTAGTCAACTGGGTCATCACGAAGTGGCACTTGTCGATACGGACTGAAGCCGTAGGCGGATGTCCTAAAAAAGAGGGCTCTCAGATTGGAGCTGTGCTCGGAGAGTGTGCGGCCAGTGACGATGACGTCGTCGAGGTAGGCAGCAACGCCGTTGAGTCCAGAGATCATGGAGTCGATGATCTGCTGGAAGATGCCAGGCGCTGATTTGACTCCAAACGGCAAGCGATTGTAGCGGTAGAGTCCTCGATGCGTGTTGATTGTGAGGAGCTCTTTGGAGTCGTCGTCGACTTCGACCTGTAGGTAGGCGTCGGCGAAGTCGATCTGAGAGAAGACGGTTCCGCCATTGAGCTTGGTGAAGACGTCCTCTGCGGTGGGCAATGGGTGTCGGTGCAACAGCAATGCGTCGTTGAGTCCCGTCGAGAAGTCGGCGCAAAGTCGGATGGATCCATTGGCCTTCTTCACAACGACGATTGGCGCGGCCCATTGCGCGTCGACGGCGGAGATGACGTTCTGTGCCACGAGACGGTCGATCTCGGCGTCGAGAAGCGGTACAGAGGCGTAGGGAACCGGTCTCTTCTTGATGAAAACCGGGCGAGCATCGGGCTTGAGGTAGAGCGTCGCCTTGGCCTTGGTACAGCATCCAAGTTCTGGCTTGAAGACATCCATGAAGTGGTGCTTCAGCTTGGCGATCGTCTGGTCTCGGATTGCGTCGTAGTCGAGCGTCTGCATTCTGGATATTGAATCTCTTCAGAACTGAGTTGAAATCCTGAATTTGTTCGATCCATGTGATGCCGAGAAGGTCATTGTCGTCGGAGACGTAGCAGACGCCTTGTCCAGGATGAGCCTTTCCTTGGTTGTCCACTACCACGAAAACAGCGTCGAATTTTCCGTGAATCGGTAGTGGTAGACCGTTGGCTCCTTTGAAGACGTCGGAAGTCTTCTGTAGACGCGGGCTTCCGAGTTGCATCCAGGTTGGGCGAGAAATGATGGTGACGTCGGCGCCGGTGTCCAACTGGAGGCGAGTGGGATGTCCTTTGATGTGAACTTCCAGGCATCTCCAGAGAGGCCGATGGCCTCGTTGATACCATGTGCGCGGTGATGACTGCTTAGTGCGACGTCATGGCGCAGTCCGTTAACTCCTGAGTGGCACTGGTAGCGTTGCGGTTTTGTGGGCAAGTCCTTCTTCCAATGTTGCTGCTGGCAGATCGGACACGGTGATGGCGGAAGTCGGGACTTGACTGAGGGAGGAGGCGATGCTCCTTCTTCTTCTGGACGGTGCGGATTTCCCGTAGTTGGCGACTTCGACGGTTCTGGAGTCATCGTTGACCGATTTCCAAGCGTGGTACTCCTTGGCCAACATTGCCGACAAGCGGTCGCTCCTCGGTCTCGTCCAGCTTTGCGAGGAACGTAGTACGCTAGCTCTGGGGTTGTTTCGAATGCTCACCCAGAGCAGGCATTCTAGGCGTCTTGCTTGTCTGTGGGTCCTTGAGTTGGCTCCAGAGCGCGAGCCTTATGGATGTTGCGCAGTGTTGATGTCTTCGTGGGCGAGAAATTCATTCCGACGGCAATTCGAAGCGTCGTCGAGAGGCTTTCAGAGTGCCAAAAGCACGCTCTCAGCGTCTCAAGTGTCCGTTCATACAATGTCTCCTGGCTCCTTTGGAAGGATGTGACGAGCGAAGCGAGTGTGACTTGTAGCGTCCAGCGCAGAGACGAGCAAGCGTGTCTTCCATCGCTTCGTCCATCCCTTGGCAATCGACCTCGAAGACGTCCTTGTGCCGGTTGAACCGGCTAAATCGACAGTCGTCTCGATCAGCATCGTAGGAGAACTTTTCGATTCTCTTCGAGATCCGGTCGAATACGGTGCGACTGTATTCGTTGCCATCTGTTCTGTAAAACAGGTTTGAGTGAGCGTCTGTTGAGTAGCCATGATCTGCAGCAGGTCTTTCAGTGGAGTGCCTTCTTGCATCCCGGCAATGGTCATGATCGCCAGTTGTTTTGTCCTTCGGAAGACGGGCAGCAGTAGAATATTTATTAGAAGACATTGAACTGAACTACAATGAAACTGTACACTTATATACCGTACTGGCCCGCCAGATCTCTGGTCAAAATCTAGCAGGTCGCGTAGGTTACAGATCATCTACAAAAGGAACGAGATCACATGATGTCCCAACAGTTTCAGAACATATCCTAAAATTCAAGAAGACCAATGCATATAATAAGAAAGTCCAAGACTGGATCGAAATCGGTGAGCTGTTAGAATTCTGCCTTCAAGTAAAGTACTGTGTTGCTTCGGTGAAGCGCATTTCGCTCTGTTACGTTTAACATAGTTCTCATGCTGTATTCCAGAGTAATAGAAAAGCGGAACAATTGAGTAGTGGTAGCAAGACGGCCTTACCTCTCACACCCGTCCGCGCTACACGCCGGCGTCTTTATCAAGCGCAGACATCGCGGCGATAATTTGACGATCCGATCGAGTTTGAAGCCGGCACGAAAACAGCACGACCCGACGGTTATTTTGGAGGCGAAAAGAATGAGGCCGATGCGAAGAATGAGGCCGAAGCGAAGCACTTGCAGACTCCTCACTCAGCTAACATCATGCGGAGGACAATGAGCACAATGAAACATGCGGTATGTGTATTTCACCTTCATTTACGCAGTTCTATGAGGAATTGTTTTCGATTCTATGTCGATACGTATTCGGGAATGATAGAGGTTATTACGGAAGGACTGGTTGGGTTGCGCCATGGGATGGAATCCATGTGTGTTGGGCGTAAAGGCCAAGCACAACGAAGGTATTCGGTGTGCTCACAGCCCGGTGATCTAATGACTACACGATTCCCCACCACATTATGTTGGTAAAGACTTGTATGAAACTACTGCGTATCGCTATATCGCTAAAGGCAGAACACAAGCTATACATATAGGTGCTACGACTGGCTACTATCCCACAGCAGAGAGATCCATATGAAAAGACAGAAGAAATGAGAACCTATAGACAGGGTTGGAAAGGACGAAGGAATGGCGCTGGTTCGGTGTAGATATGTATTTAAAGAGATTCACCGGCTGACGAAGATGCTGTAAAGCGATCGCTCGAGCTGAGAGACAGAGAGAGAGAGCACTGTAGAGACACGGTTTCACAGCGAGTCAGCAGGACTGACTGTTCTGGGTGAAGTAGCAAACCAGCCCTTTTGGCGTTTCTGCTGGGGCCGTATGCTGAATGTTGGGGGAGGGATGGGGTCCCCGACGGTCGACGGACTACTTCAACTCGGTCCTTAAAACCGCCTCAATTTGATGCTTACCTCAGGACTAAGCCTTAAAGAGAGGACGGACCTGCGAAGGGCGTCCGTCCTCTCTCCAAGGCTTAGTCCTGGGGTAAGCAAACCAGCCCTTTTGGCGGAGCTGCTGGACCAGCTGCACCACTTGCGTCATTACTCTCCTACCGTACCGACCGAGTTGAAGTAGTCCGTCGACCGTCGGGGACCCATCCCCTCCCCAACATTCAGCATACGGCCCCAGCAGAAACGCCAAAAGGGCTGGTTTGCTTATACGACCTCGTCTGTGCGACTTCACGGCCATCTGCTGGTTCCCACATGTGGATCAGGGAAGAGCCTATGAGAAAAGGACGTCTATCGCATCCAACGGATCGGAGTACGGTTTTTCATCGGCTCATGCCACGGACGTAGAAAAAGATGGCAAAAGTCATTACAGGAGTCTGCTGCGCTACATACATGGTGATGTAAGTAGGAATATACATATATGGTTGCTGATTATTTTCCTGATATCAAAAAAAAAATCGGAAAAAATAGCAAAAGTTTGGTAGGCGATTAGCTTGCTGGCAGGCCATACTTGCTGCCATAGTCGAGGGAGCACACGTCCCTGGGATCGGGAATGCAAAGGAAAGAATGTGGTGAAGGGGGTTACCATATATGGATACCCTGAAGACGACGATCCGCGGGCAGAATGCGGCGACAAAATTAAGAGCTGTACATTCTCTGCGATCTCAACTCCATCTCAATCCATTATTTCAGGCTGGAAAGGTTTATAGACATAAGTCTTCCACAAAGGTGAGCTTATCCCTTATGCTTATGTAAAAAATCATACAATAGAAAATGAGAAATTTTGAATGCTTCGACGAACTTAAAGGAATCTTCCACGGAAAAACATCGCCTCCATTCCTACAAAAAACGATACCTTAGGCCCTTGCTTCATGAAGATAGCAAAAAGAACGGAACATAGGCGATGGTTTTGATAATAATTATGATAACCAGTTCGACTATGAAAATTTTGAATTCCCGCTGTAAAACTTCCACAACTGTTAGCGGCGTGGAGTCAACACGTGCAAACGTGTCAAAAGCGTGAACGTGAACAGGATTCATGTTGGGCCCTTCCCATAAACTGACACGTGGATCCGCACCTGCCACGCACTTCGTCACAGAAGCACTTCCGGTCCCGCCTACTGGTCCAATCCGGTCCACAGATGGGTCTTTCCAAGGGCTGTTTCTCTTGGGGGTTTCATCATTTTCGCTCCTGAACTTTGCATATGGTCTTCAATGACCATGCCCAACACCTGTACACAAGGAAAGGAAAGCAAGCAGTCTTTCCGTGGAAGATTCCTTTAAGGAGCTGTACATTCTCAACCAGCCTTCCGCCATACAAACCAGCTTAGTGATCGTGCTTTTTTTTTTGTGCAACACGAAGTCTTAAATACGGAGTGCGACACACTTATCAGTGTATCGGCCTCATAAGTTCTTACTATTCTACTAAAAATAGAAGAAGAAATTAGCAAGAAATTCGTGTGATTGAATGGGGTGGGGAAAGAAACCCGGACTTGGTAATGTACTCACTCGTTCGATGCAGATCCTTCAGCCTGGACCCACTGCCTAGTTCGCCTTGTGCTCACTTCTGTACTCAGGCTCTGACAGCAAGAAATTTCATTGAATTCTATTGGCTACAGTTCTAGCGTTTATACTCGGTATTATGGTAGGAATTTCCTGAAGGACTTCTATTCCGCAATGTTTCTCACTACGTCGCGACAGCCTCATTGGGCTTGGCAATACTGTTGTAAGTCAAAATCCTGCGGTGAATATCTCTACGGTTAATTATCTGTATGCTCTCCATCCCAGTCGATACTCTTAATTGGTAGCAATCCGTATGCTCTTCCAGCAGAACTCAACCCGGGCACAGTAGTAGCAGTGGTGTCAAAAGCTTCGTGACTTCAACCTTTTCCACGGTGATACGCTCAAAAAAGCCCTTGATCTCAACCCATCAACCGTTTTGTTTGGATTTTTTAGAGAGTTAAGTTTCCGCTACTCATCACATTAGAAACATTTTTCCAAATGCTCTTCTTAACAAATCATAGCGAAAGATTTGGGGAGCAATTACCTGCAATGGAAGTCCGATGCTCTTGTCTTTGTCGGTGTGTTCAGTCCAAAGTTGATCTATCGAATTTTGGTGCATAGCGCGGTTCGCTTCTTGGTCACCTTTGCCCAAGTAAAATTCGTATTGAAGTCGTTTTCATCTGGTATAACTATGCTTTACAGAACGGTCGCTACTTTGATGCTCCTTTCTCGAGCTTCGTACTTCTACAATGTGCCCAGCATTGTTACTTATTGTTCAACATTAATTTGGCCTTTTACGTGAGCTACATACTCTTTGTGAGTGAGCTGCAGGAATGGTCCGAGCCAGGGCCAACTGCCCGTTCGCACCATTCGAATGAGGAGGTCGCATCCGTGATTTTGGGAAGGGGGTCTCATTTTGGGGTTGAGCATCATAGTGGGAACATCATAGGTCGTGTGGAGGGTTTTTTTTTTGACGAAATTGGTAGTTACGAAAGTAGCGGGGCGGGAAGTAGACAAATTCGGAAGATTCGCAGCTTGATCGTTCTAATTACTC